>CAUYLG010056729.1:0-205762 GCA_963573385.1 Cacajao melanocephalus | reverse complement strand
AAAGCACAATTATTGGCATAAAAGAGGTTTTTAATACCCATTTTTAGACTGCATTCTAGCCTGGGCAATAGAACAAGAATCCCGTTCTCTCTCCCTCTTTCTCTTCCTCTTTCTTTCTCTCTTACATTCTTTTTTTTTCTTTGACTCTTTCTTTCTTTCTTCTTTTCTCTCTCTTTCTTTCAAAAAAAAAAAAAATGCATTGCTCCCAAACATCAAGAACTTTGCAGGCATTCACATCCTTTTACTTCATAAGCCCAATTCTAGGACTTTATCCTAAAGAAGTAATCAAAGACATATGCAAAGATGTATGTGTAAGGAAGTTTATTAAATTATTATTTGAAATAATGAACAATTTGGACACAGTTCACATGCCTAACACTAGTAATTGCTTTCGTAACTAGTGCACCATACAATGGGATACTATGTGGCCATTCTACATGGTCTTTTCAAAGACTATTTTAATGACCCAAGAAAATTCTTATGATGTAATTTATATGGAAGAAGATCAGGATTTTATATACAAGTGCGTGTGTATGCACATGATATTATCCCAGTTTAATTTAAAGGTGTATGTGTATACAAATAATGGTTCTCTCCATTTAGTGTGATTATTACAGAGTATTTTCATTTTATTCTTTATACTTTTCTAGACTTTCCATATTTTTACAATAAGCCTATATTTATATTACAATTTGTAATGCTGTTAGTTTTTCTTAATGGGGAAATAATTCATTGCTTGTCTGTTTTCCTTCGGACAGAACATGGTGGGGTGTGTGAAGAAAAGCTTGGGGCGGCCAAGCCAGTGCCTCTGCTCTTCGGGCCTGGCGCTTCCTGGGTCCTGAGAGGCCTTTTATGTGTGGGAGGTGCCCGTCCCCTGAAATGAGTGCTGTGGCTTGGGGGTGTGCTGGGATACTTTTTATCAGGAGCCTGGACCAAGGACTAGAGTATTCTCCATGTATCATGGTGGGTCCTACCTGAAAGGGGAGGTCATTTTCAAGATCAGGTACTCGAGGAAGAAATCGGTCTTTCAAAGTAGAACGTGAACCTGAGAAGAAGGTGATAAAGGCTACGATGAGACAAAGGACTTGGTGGGGTCTCTAGCCTCTCATAAACCTCCACATAGGATAGGGCAGGAGCAGGGAGCCTCTAGAGGGTGCCTGGCTAAGGTAGGACCAGACACCTCGCCTCGGGAAGCTGGATTGGGTTTACAGTTCTTCTGGCCGCCACGTTTAAGTCCTGCTGTCTTCCCTTCAGGTTTATTAACGCCATCTGGTATGAGTATAATCCTTCCAGGTTTCTTAGCTATGCTTGTTAAAAGAAGCTAAAGATGGGGTTTCAGCCTGGTGTGGTGGCTCACGCCTGTAATCCCAGCACTTTGGGAGGCTGAGGTGGGCAGGTCATTCAAGGTCAGAAGTTCAAGACCAGCCTAGCCAATCCAGTAAAACCCTGTGTGTACTAAAAATACAAAAAAATAGTTTGGTGTGGTGGCACATGCCTATAATCCCAGCTACTCAGAAGGCTGAGGCATGAGAATCGCTTGAAGCTGGGAGGTGGAGATTGCAGTGAGCTGAGATCATACCACTGCACTCCAGCCTGGGTGACAGAAAACTCAGCCTCAAACAACAGCAAAGACTGGGTTTCTAGCTGTGTTTGGTCTGCAGAATGAAAAGGTGATGGCATCCCTGGGGGCCAGCCAGGAAGAAGCCGTGGGAATGAAGAAACGTGACCCAAAGAGGAGAGTGTACAGAGGGAGGGGGAGTGAGGGCTGACTGATCCAGCTGTCTCTACTACCCAGGAATTCTTCCTGAGCTAAATCTTGGAGATTCCGGTTTGTAAAATAATAGCTTTCCTAATATTTGTCTAGTGTGTAAGTGCAAAATTATGCTTAAAAAATTAAAAATTCAAATATGCAAAACCAAAATAAAAACAAAGAAAAATAAGCAATCTAAAATTACCCCTTAGCTCACAGCTAGTCAATGTTTTGTTGTATATCCTTCCAATGTTTTCCACAAATCAATGCTTTAAAAATCAGACTATTTTACATACATCTCAGCTTTGTATTATTCTGCTCAGGCTATCAACTTATTTCCATGTCATTAGATGCTCTTCTACATCATTTTTAAAGGCTCAATTTTGTTGTATTTTCTGGATGTTTCACAATGTATTTAACCCATGCCCTATTTTTGGACGTGTAGGTTGCTTCCCGTTTTCCAGGCTTAGAAATCACAGTGAAGGACAACTTTGTAGCTAAATCTTTGAATGACTACCTATGTATATATTCCCAAGAATAAGTCCCAGAAATAGACTCCCTGAATGAAAGGACACTAGGGTTCGTTTCCATCTTGAGCAGACCCTGGGGAGGGCTGACTTGTTCTGGAGGTCTTGGCGCTGAGCCCCGTACTCTAAGCTTTGGGGCCTCCCAGACCCTTAGTGAATGTTCCACTACTCTAAACCATCCCGTCCCTCCTCTCCCCACTCTGCCCCAGGCTTTGGACTCACCCAGGAGAGTGAATTACACCTCCCAGTCGGATGGGAGGCCATTTGTCTTGTGCTCTGGAATCCTGATTAGATAAAATCTGGACAGAGCACATTTATTTATTTAGCGTATTTCTGGGTAGGCGGGTCCTAGCCCTTGGGGATCACCTTCTCCAGATCAAGGTGAAGAGTTTACAGGCAGGAGGAGCAGGTCATATGAGCCAGAACAACCAGCTCAGGCGCTCACCCTGCGGGGCTACAGGGACCCCACTGTCCCTAGCTCAGGCCCACCCCACTCCAGCTCCAATCTCCCCAGTCCTGCCTCCCTGCTCAGGAAGCTTTAGGCATTGGTTCCTCGTCATAAGGCTGAGGCTGGCAGAAAGAAGGACTGGGTGCCCGGAGGTGGCCACATTGCACCTCTGGCGGGAAGTGGACTGTCTCCGACCCCTCCTCTTGGGGGCTCTGGTGGCCTCTGCGGCGCTCTGGTTGTCTGAACACATCCATCTGGGATTTGATGCCTTTATTTAGGCTCAGACCCTGCAAATGCCCCCTTGAGAGCCCTCAGGGATCCAGGGTTCACTTGTCCTTGGAGAAGCAGAACACACCTCCTCACCTGCCTGCAGCTTGTCCTGTGTGTCCCATCTCCTCAAGTACAGACAGGCCAGGGCTCCCTGAAGCTCATCAGCTCACCAGGGAGCTCTGTCAAAAGGCAGTTCCAGGGCCTCTCCCAGGAGACACTGACTCTCGAGGTCTGGAGAAACATCTGGAACTGGTATTTTCCCAAATGGTCCTCCTGGCTCTTCCCACATTGCTGTCTTCTTGTCCCTGGTCTTCACTGATGGGGAACAAGGCATGTGACCCCCAGGGTCAGGCAGGCCCAAGGCAGGCAAGGCAGCGAGAAGCAGGCGAGGGGACAAGGCTGCTTCCTCAGGCAACCTGGGTTCAGGAGGTTTGGCAGCTGAGCTTCCTCTCCTGGCAGCGGGGCTTGGCCAAGGGCGATGTGCAGCCACACAAAGCCACCCTCACAAAGCCACCCTCACAGCCTCTCTGGCCAGGAGTTCCCTGGCCTCATTTGCAGGGATGCACAGACACGCCTCTGGCCAGGCCGGGCCTGCAGGGGTTTGTGGCCTTGAGAATCAAAGAGCTGCCCTGAGCTCAGAGAACACTTCCCCTAGAAGGTTCTGGTAACACACACCCGCTCTGAGGAGAAAGAGCCTCTGTGGGCCATGGTGGGTCTGTGCAGACAGAGGCCCACACACCACCCTCCTGTTCCAACACCTCCCCCTGCCCAGCCCCAGGTCTCCTGCCAGCCCAGGGGACTCAGGTGGGCCAAACCTTTTGAAACTGCCCCTCCTTACACACACAACACGGCAGGAGGGTGAGCCTCTCTCTTTTTCCACCGGGGCCTCTGAGGCCTCCTAGGGCAGGGTTGGGTGGTGCCATAAGCCCTGGGTGCCTGTGGGCGGTGGTCCCATGGATGCCCTGCTCAGTTCCAGACATAGTCGATATTTGGACTTTTCAATCAAAATAATGGATTAAACATACAACAGAACACATTCCTCCCCGCAGACAGTGGCAACCCCACCCCTTCATCCACTCTGGCCGAAACCTTGGAGTGCTGTCCTGAAGTCTTCCCGACCCACATCCCATCCGCCGGAGCAGCCTGTCAGCAGGATTCCAGTTTCTTCCAGAGCCCACCCACCTCTCACCACTTCTCTGTCATTTCCCACCTGCACAATTACAGCAGCCCGTCGAGGCCCTGGCCGCGCCAAGCCGCCAGTGGGGAGAATGCCTCCTCTAGACGGCTCTGGTGGAGTTGGGTGGTGAGGGGGAAGGGGGTAGCCCAGGGCCAAGCCACCCCAGTGACCCCACGTGTGTTCAGGACCCTTCCACTCACATTTGATTTCATCTTGGCTATTCTTGTCAAGACATGCAGCTGGTCAGTCCTGACCAAGTAAGGTTCCTTATTTGTATGCCGTCAAATGTTATCACAAATCCCCCAAATTCTTTTTCAGATCTCATGCCCTCATTTGGAGTTTATAAAATCTACCATGCTGATAGGGACTCCTCCCTGCCATGGGGACTCCGACCCATGACTCAGAGCAAGGCACTTACCAATCTGGGGCTTCTCCGAAGATGCTGAGACCAGGGCCTGTCTCAGCAACAACGCTCTGCTTGGAAGCCATTATGGGATGATTCTGCAGCAGATGTGATGATGCTCCAGAGGCCCATGAGTGACACGGGAAAGCTGGGCCCCATCACCCATGGGGATGCTCCTGCTGTGCTCTGTCAGCAGGAGGGATCCTCCTAGGAGCTTCATCAGGATCCATCCTTTCTTTTTGAGATGGAGTCTCACTCTGTCACCCAGGCTGGAGTGCAGTGGTGCAATCTTGGCTCACTGCAACCTCCACCTCCTGGGTTCAAGTGATTCTTTTGCCTCAGCCTCCCAAGTAGCTGGGATTACAGGCATGCACCACCATGCCCAGCTACTTTTTGTATTTTTAGTGGAGACAGGGTTTCACCCTGTTGGCCAGGCTGGTCTCGAACTCCTGACCTCAAGTGGTCCTTCCATCTCGGCCTCCCAAAGTGCTGGGATTACAGGAGTGAGCCACTGCACCCGGCCAGGACCCATCTTTGTGTGGGATCCCTGGCTCAGTGCTGGGTGACATGGACAGAAACAGGTTTTTCCTTGGACTCTGTGGCGTGTGTTTGGGTGTATGTGGGTGAGTGTGTGTGTGTGATAACCCACCCTGCCCCGCCCAAGCTCCTCCAACCTGAAGGTGATGGTCACAGGGCTCAGTCCTCCCTACCACCCTCCTGCCCCAGCCCCATCTCCATTCAGAAGCAAGTCCTGCTGTGGTGCTTAGAGGGCAGCTCTTTCAGGCTTGATTTTGCTTAGCCTTGATTTCCAGGCCAGCACGATCAGACTGGTCTCCCAGGCTGCATGGGGGCATCCCCAGATCCAGGCTGGGAGGAGCCAGGCCATCTTGTCCAAGTGAGGACTTGAAGTTCAGAGAGAAGGCGCCAAGCCTGTGTCACCCGAAGTTCCCTGGAGAAGGGAGATTCGAACCCAGATCTGCTTTTGAGCCCAGGCCAGGCCTGCTACAAAAGGGCAGGGGAACAGGGGGGCCACCTAGGCTGAGGTGCTAGAACTAGAAGTTCTCTTTACCCCCAAATTAGCCCGGAGGCCGGCCCAAGCTCCTCCCTGCCAGCATGCCCCTCTGTCTTCAGGAGCCCCCAGTGCTTGCCTGAGGCTTCTCCCCTTCTGCCAGCTTGCATTCGTCCCCCACAGTTCCCATTCTCTTGGCTGCTGCTTTTACAGGCTCCAGGCAGTGGGGAGGCTGATGGGGAGAGGGGGTCTGTGCCGCATTCAGCCGGACTTGCTTCCAGCCAGTCCTCCTGCCCTCCCCTCTGTAAACTGCCTAGAGACTGGAGAGCTCTCCCAACCCCACCCCACGCCCCACTGCCACGGGCTCTGACTCAGCCCATAAATTACCTAGGAATGGTCCGCTGACTCAGCCAGGAAGCCCAGAGGCCCCTTCCCCACCATCAGGCCTCAACCCCACAGCTGGCTCTCATTCCAGATTGCTTGGCCCCCTCCCCTCAGGAAATTCCTGGAAAATGTCAGGCTTCTTGGAGGGGAGATCTAACCACAGCCTCAGCAGGGAGCAAGCCACTGCAGCCTCATCCATCATTCTGCCCCTGCCCCTCCTTCAGCAGCTTATGTGTTGCATGGGACTGAGCAAGGAGGTGTCAGGCCCCATAAAGTGATGGGTGCATGGCTCTGAGGGGAACTCCGGGAAGGGAGGAGAGAAGAGAGGCCGGCATGGGATAGGGCAGTCAGGGTGGGCTGCTGGGAGGTGGAGGACGACGTTTTGGGCCAGAAAGGATGATAAAAACAGCTAAGTGCAGAGATGGAAGGTATGCTTCAGGCCCAGGGGATGGCATGAGCAAAGGCTAGAGGTAGAAACCAACCGCTGTGTGGAGGGATGGGGAGGAAATTTGAGAATAAGCATGGCTAGGCCAGGTGCAGTGGCTCATATCTGTAATCCCAGCACTTTGGGAGGCTGAGGCGGGTGAATCACCTGAGGTCAGGAGTTCGAAACCAGCCTGGCCTACATGGCGAAACCCTGTCTCTTGTAAAAATACAAAAATTAGCCGGGTGTGGTGGCACATGCTGTAATCCCAGCTACTCAGGAGGCTGAGGCAGGAGAATCACTTGAACCTGGGAGGCGGAGGTTGCAGTGAGCTGAGACTGTGCCACTACACTCCAGCCTGGGTGAAAAAGAAATACTATGTCAAAAAAAAAAAAAAAAAAAAAAAAAGAAAGAAAGAAAAACAGAATTAGCAGGTCTAGAGGAGTTGCCAAACTGGAGAACCTAGCTAATCAGGCCAGAGGGCCAGGGCCAGGGCCAGGCTGTGGAATTTGCAGGAAGTCTCCAAAGCAAAGACCCACTAGACTCTGGGAGACCTGATGGCAAAGGAAAGGGTTTGGGAGATGAATCTTGGACTTGATGGCCTTGG
This sequence comes from Cacajao melanocephalus, assembly GCA_963573385.1. Classification (NCBI taxonomy): domain Eukaryota; kingdom Metazoa; phylum Chordata; class Mammalia; order Primates; family Pitheciidae; genus Cacajao; species Cacajao melanocephalus. The sequence continues at coordinate 198,763 of CAUYLG010056729.1, read as the reverse complement.
CCAAGGAACACTGGTCCCTGAACATCCTTGGACCACCTTGGGATCCCAGTGCCTGCTTGGACCTGAGGGGCGGGACGGGGCGTCTGATCATCACACTCCAATCAGGGCAGAGACAGGGCTCTGACCCTCAAGCAGTTCAGACTGGGGGACATGGCTGTGGCCCCAGGGAGCCCCATTCTGAAGTGGGGACACAGCCCCTTCCTCAGGGAGACCCCAGTTAAAGGGAGACATGGAACTCCCAGGCTTTAGTGTCCCCTCAAATCCATTCCACAGAAACCCCACTTGTTTTTGAGGGAAAGCCAAGTCCGATTCTCTGATAAAACACTTCTTTTCTTTATTGGCTGCTTCCCCTGATAATACAAACTTTTTAATGTATGAAAATTCCTGCCCAACCTCCCCCAGGAAGGATGGCTGGGTGATTGCCTGTGGCCTCAGGAATGGAGTCGCCGAGAAGAGAAGCTGGCTGAGCCGAGGCGGCCAGGGTAGGGGGCTGTCCCTCCTGCCGTCCATGTCAAAGGGGTGGACACCAAGCCAGGGTGCTGTAGGGAAGGTCTGCTGAGTCTCTAGCGTTTCCCACCCTTCCTGGGAATACGGATTCCACCGTGGCCTGGCAGGAGTCAGGGAGGGGTAGGGTGGATTCAGAGAGAAAGGTGGGGGCGCAGCCAGTCAGACAAAAGGAAAGCAGCGAAAGAGGTGGAGAGGAGGAACCACACGGAGCAGAAACTCCTGGAAAACAAGGTTTCCTCGTGGATTCTAGGCCCAGAAGCCAGGGAAGCTGCTGCACAAACGAGTGTCCCTAGGAAGGCCTCTCATCCCCAGGCTGGAGCTTTTGAGACTCTGCTGTCTGTCAAAGCCCTCAAAACATTATATCAACATTCCTGGGTTACATGTGGGACCCCCGACCTCACCCCGAGCCCCAGAGGCAGAGCTGCCTTGGTCATTGGCGCATCCCAGCCCCCACCCCCCCACCCAGCCCCGCCGCTGTCTGTCCAAGTGCAAAAAAGAAAGAGGGAAAGCCTGGGTCACGGGAGGCCAGACAGGCCCAGCATGGATGTGACCTCTGGGAAATGGCTCAGGGGCTTGCCCTCCTCCCCATCCTGCCCTGGGAGCCTGCGCAGGGGCCGGCCCGCCTTCCCCTTTGTGACAGGGCAGGAGCCGGTTAGCCAGGTTACCTCTGTGGGCCCAGCCTCTGAGGAGCGGTGGGTCTCGCAGCCAGGCTGGTCTGGGGAGCGGGGAGGGCATCCTGCCTCATTGTCACTGGCCCAGCGCATTTCCAGAAATTCTTCCCTCTAGTAAGAAGAGGAAAGAGAGGCCGGGGCAGCCTCACAGGCCAAGTGGGAACCAGGTTTCCTGGAGCTCTCACGGCCCAGCCCGAGCTTGGGGCCTCCTGCCTGGGCCAAAGGGCCAGCTTGGCCCTAGGACCGGGATGTGTCAGAAATAACTGACCAGAGGACCCAGGACTCACCTTATCCATGCTGGGCCAGGCTGCATTTGTGTTTGCAGAACAGAGACAGGAAGAAAGAGGCCTGGAAATGCCTGTGCTTCCCACAGGACTTATGTAACTCTAGCGTCAGGAAGAATGAAGCTTACATTCATTCCAGGGTGTATAGTGCCTCCCCCACCCCGCCACACTCATTTTAGTGTCTAGCCCTCTACTAGGTCTGGAGGGAGAGACAGAGGGCAATTTTCTTTCTTTTTTCTTTTTCTGAGATGGGGTCTTGTCACCCAGGCTGGAATGCAGTGGATCATGGTTCACTGCAGCCTCCAACTCCTGGGCTCAGGCGATCCTCTTGCCTCGGCCTCCTTGAGTAGCTGGAACTACAGCCACACACCACCACACCTGGCTAATTTAAAAAACATTTTGAAGAGACGAAGCATTGCTTTGTTGCCCAGGCTGGTCTGGAACTCCTGGCTTCAAGCAATCTTCCTTCCTTGGCCTCCTGAAAATTATTATTATTAAACTGATAAGAACAGATACTACACTTGATCTTCGCCAAAAGGCCGAGAAGTGATGAAAATTATTATTATTATTCTCCAGTAAAAACATTGACCTAGTGCATTCTGCATCGCACCAGCCTACAGGGATGGCCCTCCATAGAACAGGTGTGTTCACAGGACGCTGCACGCCAGCCGCCCTCTTCAGACTCCCAGAACGCAATGGAAATACTCAAGTCTCCAAGAAATCCTGAAAAGTCCCAACTCACTTTGGTTAATTCAGTGTTTCTCAAACTTATTTGACCACAGAACCTCCCCCCGCTTTTTTTTTCCTTTGAGACAGGATCTCACTCTGTCGCCCAAGCTGGAGTGCAGTGGCAAAATCTCAGCTCACTGCAAACTCTACCTCCAGTGTTTCAGTAATTCTCCCACCTCAGCCTCCTGAGTAGCTGGGATTACAAGCATGTGCCATCACACTTTGCTAATTTTTTTTTTTTTTTTTTTTTTTTTTGGTAGAGACGGGGTTTCACCATGTTGGCCAGGCTGGTCTCGAACTCCTGAGGGTAAGTGATCCACCTTCCTCCACCTCACAAACTGCTGGTGTGAGCCACCACACCCAGCCAGAACCCGTTTTTTTCATGGGACACACAGTCATAAAACAGATTTTCTAGAAATGTATTTTGGGGAAGGCTACAATCAAGCTTTAGATGGGGCGGTTTTCTATCTTTGCTCCAGCCAAGGTGCCTGCGGAGTGTGGAGGGGGACGCGCATAAGGAAGTATGAGGAAATGAATCAGCTGGGCTCTGAGTCTTCGTCCCACCCTTCCCACCCCAACCCAACCAGCAGGTCCTTTATTCTGCTTTCAGTTTTCCGCAGTGCATTTTTACTTTATGAAAGGGCTCTGCTGCTAGGTTTGAGAGTTGCTATGTTGTGCCTGTGGGTGTCCCTCCCAAAGTCATTATGATCATCATTCTTCTGTCACTTTTCAGTGTGACCGTGGGAATATTCCTGTTCCTCTCTAAACCTTGGTTTCCTCACCCGAGGCTGCACCCCTCAGATGCATTTGACATTTGGTTCTTTTCCTCGTCAATCCCTGAAGCTTTCCTTCCCCCACATTCTGCCTTCTTCCCCTTTTCCTGGTCCAATGAAGGATCTGGGCCCAGATAACAGCCAAACAATGGCAGCAGAAGCCTCCCAGCTGGGGCGTGGGAATCACCCAAGGTTATGAGGAAAGGGGCCGGAAAAGAGGAAGAGGAAACAGGGCAGCTGGACCGGCAGGCACGTTGCCCCCAGCCCTGCCCTGGAAGGCCCGCTCGGAGGTTGGTGGAAATCAGCCTGTTTCTTTTGGACGGTCCCTGCTGGGCTGCTCATTCATTCAGCAGCTATTTACTGGACACCTACTTGGTGCCAGGCCCTGTGCCAGGAACAACCTTGCCCCTGGGGACTGTCCCTTCTACTCTGCAAACACATTCACGGCTACTGCCTCTGTGCTTGCCCCGCCATCCTGTGTGGCAGGAAGGGCTGAGGTCCACAGTCCCCCCACCGCCACACACACATCCCAAGCCACCCTGACTTCTGCAAGGGCACATGCAGAGCAGCCTGCACCCCTGCTCTCTCCACCCACCCCCAGATTGGGGCCCTCTGCAGGGGAATAAAATACTCTGGACATCTTGCCTGCAGGCAGTTAAAAGAAATTGTTTCTCTCTCTCTCTCTCTCTCTCATTTTGTGGTCTTCAATGCGCTAATGTGCTGGGGGAAGCAACCTTTACTGGGAACAGTTGTTCTGGAAGCTCCAGTTGTCTTCCAGTTAATTCTGACTTTTCTTAAGCCTCTGCTATCATCAGGGAAGCGCTCCAAATCTATTGTGGAAATTGCTCAGCTTCCCAGTGAAAGCCCATTGGGAACCTTTTCCATCTTTGTCGAGGGGTGAAAAGGTCTGGAAAGGTTGATGAGCAATTTGTTTTGGAAATGGAAAACTGCAAGCTTTTTTAAAAGAATTTTTTAAATGACAATAGCTTTTGGGGTACAAGTGGTTTTTGGTCACATAGATGACTTGCACAGTGGTGAAGCCTGAGATTTTAGTGCACCCATCACCCAAGTAGTGTATGTTGTACCCTATATGTAGTTTTTCAGCCATCACCTTCTGCCCCTCCCACCTTCCGAGTCTCCAGGGTCCGTCCTACCTCTCTGTATGCCTTTATCCTCGAGCTTTTTCATCAGACACGCTGAGCTGGCGGCGAGGTTTCCACAGGACCCCAGTGGCTTTCTGTGTGTCTGGATTTCACAGAGCATGGGAAGCAGACCCCTAAAACTCCTCACTTCTTCCTGGAGGGGCAAGCCCTGGGAAAGTCACAGGCCTCTTCTCTCAATTTTCTCGCTGCAGCTCCACCCGGAGCTGTTTCAGACTCTGATGTTACTTCACGTCATCGCTGGGACCTACTCAGGGCCAGGGCATCACAGAACAAGGACACCACATACTCGCCGGAAATACATGTCACGAGTTACATGCACACATGCGATGCACACATACCCTGCACACACACCCTGCACACACTCACACACCTACCTTTTCTATGTGTTTGTTGCATACAATAGGCATACTGCATATACCCACACCAAACACATGTAAACACCTACTGCATATCACACACACACTAAATACAAACACATTCATGTCCTATCTATACTACATGAACATGTGCCTTGTATAGCAACACAGTGTACACACATATGCCACATTTACAAGCATACATCAACAGACACACAACAAAATACACACATTTCACAGACCTATTCTTATTTGCTGATTAAAGTTCTTCTCAAGATTTTAGGTTCTAGTTAAACTCAATTCTAAAACTCATCAATTTCTCTTAATCTGTTCGTTTCTTGACAATTTTTTTCTGTTTCAGCAAAAAACAACAACCAAATTTTCCTTATTAGCTATAAATAAATGCAGCTGGGTACTAATTTCTCCACATGCCAGAAACGTAAATCGACCAAGAACTCTAATTTATGGGTATTTACCTTCCTCTACTTTTTTTTTTTTTAGACAGTTTCACTCTTGTTGCCCAGGCTGGAGTGCAATGGCACGATCTCAGCTCACTGCAACCTCCCCGTCCCGGGTTCGGTCGATTCTCCTGTTTTAGTATCCCGAGTAAGTGAGATTACAGATGCCCACCACCAAGCCTGACAAATTTTTGTATTTTTAGTAGAGATGGAGTTTCGCCATGTTGGCCTGGCTGGTCTTGAACTCCTGACCTAAGGTGATCCTGCCACCTCTGCCATTCAAAGTGCTGGGATTACAGGCGTGAGCCACTGCGTCCAGCTACCCTTCCTCTACATCCTTATGAAACGGCGGCTATGCCTCTGTCTACATGAGACCAAGTGGCAGCTGCTTGGAGATATCTGCGTTCCATCTAGGTGTTCGGCCCTGGGGGAACACACAGCAGATTTGTCACAAATACTGGGATAACCGCTTCTCATGGAGGGTTGGTCCTCTGCCCACTGTTAAACACAAGATGTCACAAACGGTGTTATGAAGATGGGAGAGGTGAGGCACAGGCGCCACCCACCCACCTCAGGAGGCTACAGCAGACATCACTAATCCATCACAGCATCCATCCCTCTGAGCCTGGACTTGGCTTCACAATCCTCCACACAGCCTTACCAGTTAATTAGGACTGGCAAGTGAGGTAGGAACTATTTGGGATCTCACAGATCCCAACCTCCCTTGTATTATAGGTGAGAAAACTGTGGCTCAGAGACAGTGAGTGATTTGTGTGAGATCACACAGCACAACTTAAGCTGCACAATGAGATGACCCTCACAGAGCCCCCTGCTCAACTCTGTGCTCCAGAGATGTGGCCTGTGGTGAGGACGGGCCTCCTGGGAGCTGAAGAGGGGCCAGAGGGAGGTTCACGAGGCCAAAGTCCCCCAAGACACACTGAGCCCCTATTTCCCTGGTCTAAGCCCTAGCCATCCTTACTGGGACAAGCTGAGAGTCCCTCCTGTCCCAGATACACCAGCCCTGGCCCCAACCCCCTGGGCCTCTGGCCTTCAGGATCAAGGCCGGGAGTGAGGGGCCCTCCTGGGTTCACTAGTGACATCCTCCTTCCAAGCTCTTCCTTTCTCTCCCCTGTCTCAGACCTCCCCTCCTCCCCAAAGCCTTCCCAGGCCCCCTAGTTCTCACCAAGTGCCTGTCCTCATAATTATGACAACTTGAACACAGATACATGTCTGTAGGCTGGCATTTACTGGCCTCTTGGCTGGGCACAAGCCTTGGTCCCACAATGGAACCAGACGTGCTTTAGGGGCACACACCTTTGCCCACGCTGTGCCTCTGCCAGGATCGCGCTTCTCCACGCTCTCCTCCTCTTCCCACCCATCCTTTAACGCCCATCACAGGTGTCACCCTACCTCCCCACTCTTACTCCAAAGCACAAATGTGCCTCGCTCTAAACCACTGAGACCACTTCTGGGCTTTTCTCACAACCCTGGGCAGGTCCTACCTGCTGCTGTCACGAGAGTTCATGGGGTCTGGTTTTTACCCCTAGTGTGGTGGGTTTCACACTTCTCAGAACCACAGGACCCTTTCCCAAGAGGGGCCCCTGCCACCGCCCACCTGGCAGCCCCAGACAACTTGGATCTTGTGTGGGAACTTCTGCCTGCCCACACTGAAAGCTCCTAGGCCAGGCCCCAGCCCCTGCCACGTTGTGGGTGTTGAGGATGTACCTGCTGATGGGTACCAAGGGATGCACAGGGGATAAAGCCCTGGGCCCCAAGGGTTCCCAGCCAACCCCACTCCCCTGGACTGGGCCTGAGGCAGAGCCCAGGATGGGCTCCCACAGACAGGCTGCCTGGCCTCCAGGCACTTCCTCCTGGGACAGTCCTGTCCCTCAAGGCAACAGCTGCTGCAGGCAGCACTGATGGGGGGGCGCTCGGGGAGACTTCTGGGCGGCCCTGTCCTGGGGCCAGCTGGACACAGCGTCCCACCTGTGCTGCTGCTTTCAGCCTGGGGTGGGCATTGAGGCTGCCAGGAACATTCCTTCCCTGGAGAGACAGGGGGGAATACAGCTGCTGTGAGGGGAGGGGAGGGATGGGAGGGGGCGTGGGGGGCAGGGGTTGAGGAGGAAATGTGAGCCTCACAGCATTTGAGTCACATCACACCCAGACCGACAGATGTTTGCTGGCACAGACAGACATGCCATGATGTGTGTGCCCACACATGCACACTAATACCCCCACCCAGTTACGCGTCACACAGTGGCACCCCTCACAGCCATCTCCACTGGATTTGGGCAAATCCAGCACTGGGAGAGGCTGAAATTGTTTTGGACGATAAAGGAAGAAAATGCAGCAATGCCAGGCAGAGCAGGAGACACTGGGCCTTGATCAGCGGGAGAAGCCGCAGCCCCTGCTGTTTCCGTCTCAGCTCAACCGCAGAGACTTTAAGGATTGTCTTTAACTTCTTTGGACCCCAGGGCCCAAGTCCAGAGCTCAGTCCAGTCAGCCTCACAAGCAGCTCCTTCATGCGCCCACATGATGAAAAAAATGTTGGATCAGGACACAAGAAATCTGAGTCCTCCAGGCCCAGGCAGGACCAGCTGGGTGACCTTGGGCCAGTTCCTTGACTTTTCTGCTTCCTGATCTCTGCGCAAAAAGGGCAGCTCCAAAGTCCTTTCAGCCTTGAAGTTATGTAACAGGGCAGTGGGATAGGGTAGGAGGAGGAGCCCATGGAGGATGGGAGCTTAGAAAGAGAGATCCTCAGACTGTGAAGTCTGGAAATCACCGAGCACATCATAAAAGGCCCTTGAAGATTTCCTAGAGAGAGGACAGATGAGCATGATGCAGGAAAGGAGGCTACAGGGTGGGAGGTAAATCAAGGCCACAACGTCTCACCTGGAGAGGGAGGCGCGGGCAGCGTGCCCTAAGAAAACATGCCCTCATGGCCGTGTGCACCTATAGTCCCAGCTACTCAGGAGGCTGAAGCAGGAGAATCACTGGAACCCAGGAGGTGGAGGTTGCAGTGAGCCAAGATCATGCCACTGCACTCCAGTCTGGGCAACAGAGCAAGACTCCATCTCAAAAAAAATTTTTTTTCGTGAAAAAAAAGAAAGAAAGAAAGAAAACATGCCCTCCCTGCAAGGTTGCTCTAAAAGATCACTTCCTGGCCCTGCCCCTTACAAGCCCCACCTGGGTGAGCTACCCCATCAGCACTGTCAGTGGGCATGTCCGTGTCTTAGAACAGGCTGCTAGGCTTGTTATGAATATTTCAGTGAGATCATATGTGGTAAGGGCTGAGGCGTGCACCTGGCACAGTAATGTTAGCAATCTTTGTTGTTGTCCTTATACCTATTATTCTATGTCTCTTGTCTGTATTTCCAGGAACTCGTCTGCCCCCATCCAGGGCTGAGAATATCCTGATTTTAAAAATACACATGGCTAGGGGCAGTGGCTTGCGTCTGTAATCTCAACACTTTGTGGGGCCAAGGTGGGAGGATCGCTTGAGCCCAGGAGTTCAAGACTAGCCTGCGCAACATAGAACACATCTCTACAAAAACATTAAAAAGTAGCTGGGTCAGGTGGCACACACTGGTAGTCACAGCCACTTGGGAGGCTGAAGTGGGAGGATCGCTTGAGCCCAGGAGGTCAAGGCCGCAGTGAACCGTGATTGTGCCACTGCACTCCAACCTGGGCAACAGAGCAAGATGCTGTCTCACAAAAGATAAATAAAAAATAAATGAAAATAAAAATATATCATAACTAATTAAGCTACTTCTTGCCTCCAGAATCTCTGAAATATGGGATTTTTATGACCTTTTTATTCAAAAAGATGCCTGCCTTTTGTGTTAGTTAACTTTTACTACCTAGCATCTCACCCCAAAACTTAATGACTTAAGCACTTAGTAGCTCCTGATTCTGAGGGTTGGCAATTGGAGCTGGGCTCAGCAGGCTGGCTCTTTGGCTGGCCTCACCTGGGCTCACTCAGGTAGCTACAGTCAGCTGGTGAGTCAGCTGGGGGCTGTTTGGTTAGGATGATCTCACTTACACATCTGGGGTTTGGAACTGCTATTTGGTTATCTGCTGGGGTAGTGAGAGTGGCTGGGACCTGTCTCCAGCAGGCTAGCCTGGGCTTATTTACGTGGTGCCAATCATAAGACTGGAAAGGAGGGCAAGTCCAGTGTACAAGCTCTTTTCCAGCCTTTGCTTTCCTCACATTTGTTAATGGCCCATTGGCCCAAGCAAGTTACAGGGCCAAACTCAGGTTCAAAGGGCAGAAAAATAGACTTCATTTCTTGATGGTAGGTGCAAAAAAGACACATTGGGAAGAGGTGTTCTTGCAGGGATGGGAGTGAGTATTGCTGCTATTTTTGCTAACAGTCTACACACCCCTTTTTTGTTCCTCTCCACAAACTTGCTTATAGAATTTCACTGTTGGAGTGTAGGATTAAGATTCTAGTCTTAACTCTTTTTCATGTGACTCTGGATACATCATGTGCCCTTATCATGCGACTTGTTGAATCAGAGTTGAAAGGAATCTTGATGACCACTCATTCAGTATCCCATCAACAGAGGTTCTTTCTCTCATGAGATCCAGCTTGTTTCCTTTTGCTTCTCTTTCTAATGGTGCAGAATAAGTGTGAGACCTTATTCATATGGTAAGCCGTCAAATCCCTAAATATATTTGCTTCTAAGTTGTCTCTTTTCCAGGTTAAATATTCCAAATTTCTTTAATTATTTTCATTTCAATATTCAGAATCCATATAATTAACAGATTCTCTGCCTTGTCACATACAGTTCTTCAAAATGTGGTGCTGAGAGCTATAATATTTGATTTCCTTATCAATGCACCATTGAGTTATTTCTTATCTCTATCCAATGATTCGTATGCACTTTGAATCCTTTTCAAAGAACATTATTCAGTGTAAATCCTACATTGTATGTTAGCTTAAAACGCCACATTTTAGGTTAGTTTTGAACTTTTACCAAAAATAAAAGAGCTCATGAGGGAAGGCCTAAATGTCCATAGAATTTTGCAAGCTGCTTTTTACATTTACTTTATTTTGAACATAATTCCAGATTAATCAATATAGATCTATATTATTTTCCGTCCTTTGGTATCTAAATTTTTTCTATATATATGACAAAATATAAAGATAAGTTTGATAAAATTGTAGATATAGATACACTTTTTTTTTTTTGGCAATGAAATCTCACTCTGTTTTCCAGGCTGGAGTACAGTGGCATGATCTAGGCTCACTGCAACCTCTGCCTCCTGGGTTCAAGCAATTCTTTTGCCTCCGACTCCTGAGTAGCTGGGATTACAGGCACCCACCACCACGCCCAGCTAATTTTTTGTATTTTAGTAAAGAAAGGATTCCACCATGTTGGTCAGGCTGGTCTCAAACTCCTGAGCTCAGGCAATCCGCCCGCTTCAGCCTCCTAAAGTGCTAGGATTACAGGCATGAGCCAGCGCGCAGCCTATATACACTTTTAAACTACTACCTAGAATGAGGCATCAAACATTTCCAACACTCCAGAAAGTTCCTTATCCTCTTCCCTCATCCTAGTCCATACCTCCCCATCCTAGATCAGGCAACTGTTCTGACGTCTATCATCTAACTTTTGCCTGTTTTGGCGATTCGTATAAATGGAACCATACAGTATGTGCTCTTTCGTGTACACATTTCTGTATAATTGTTTTTGAGGTTCATCCATGTAGTTGCATGAATCAGTAGTTCATTCTTTTTCACTGCCATGTAGATTTCCAATTTGTTTCTTCATTTTTCTGTTGGCATGTATTTAGAAATGCAGATTTAAACCACAATGAAACACTTTTATGCATTCACTAGAAGAGCAAAAGTGACACAGGCTGACAATACCAAGTGTTGACAAAGACGTTAGGGCAATTGGAGCTCTCATAAACTGGCGGCGGGAGGCTCATAGGCTGTTTTGCAGCATCAACTCAAACGGAACACACATCATCCTTTGAACCCATCTTAGGTATGTACCCAAGAGCAAGGCGTGCACATGCCTGCCAAAAGACAGGTACCAGAATGTTCATGGCAGCTTTATTGAGAATCCCTCACTGCGTAAATGGCTGCCAAGCGCTCCATTGTGTGAATGTACAATCTGCCATTGACTGGTATCAGTTGTAAACAAGGCTGGGATAAGTGTCTTTATACTCACGCCTTGTATGAACTTAATATTATTTCCTTAGGATCAATTCCCAGTAGATTGCTAAGTCAGAAGCATGCACATCTTTAGGGTTTGAGATCCACATTGCTAAATTGCCCCCCCGAAGACTCGCACAGCTCCGCCTTCGCCATTCACGTGTTCCCGCAGGCTGGAGGCTTTCACAAACTCAAAGGCCACTCATTTACACATGCCCTGCCCCCTCCCGGAGTCCAGAGAGCCATGGCTTTCCTGGCAGTGAGCAGAAGAAAGGTGTGGAGAAAACACACAAATTAGCACAATAGCCACAGCTCTCTGGGCCAAGCTGCTGAGCCAGGGGCCACCACCCTCCTTCCGCCAGCGAGCCTGAGCTTATCAGAGCAGCTGCTGGGGCCAGGGTGTCTGCTGGTGCTGGCGACCCCCGCCTTTGCAGCCTCACCACCAGCTGAGCACAGGAAGCAGTGGCTGCATCGCATAAGTGACCAGCTGCACTGGCCCGGGAGTGTCAATGCAAGCCCAACCAACATGAATGGGAATATGAACGGGTCAGGAAAGCATGCAGCACTTCCTCCTCCTTGGCCTCAGCCCTCTCTGCTAGGACACCTGGCCTCTCCCCTGAGGCTCTTCCAGCGTTTCCTTCCCCAAATGACCAGGGAACGTCCCAGTTTTCTGGCAGGCTGTGGTATGCGCAGGGGTGTGGAAGGAGAAGGTTGGAATGGTCCAAGTGTCAAAGGCCTTCCCTCCTCTTTGAGATCAGGGCAGGGTGTACATGACTTGCTGATGTGACGAGAGCCTCAAGAAGTCTTCTATCCTGAGTGTCCCTAATATCACCAATGATGGTGCCTGAAGTGTCCCCATTGTACCCCTGCCTTTGTGTTCAACACTGAGCCACCCACCCACGCACACGCAGGGAGGGGTAGAGTCAGCATGAGGGCAAGAAGTTATAAGACCCCTTCCTCCTGGCAGGAAAAGGGAAGGAAGCTCTGCAGAAAGCTTGCTCCCCAATTTCCCAATCCAGCTGCCCGCCAGTTGGGTCAGGCCAGCTGCTCCAGCCATTCTAACGTGGTCAGGCCCTTTCCCCACACCAGGGGAAGATCCAGTTTATCCCCAGTTTCTTCCTGCCAGGGGCCTGGCTTCTGCCAACGCCTCCAGAGCAGACACTGTGCAACTACTCAGGGCCAGGGAGCGGGACACAGGCAGTGTTGACCAGCAGACGCACTCAATGTACTGGGTCACCTGCAGTTTACAGACAGTGACTCTCTAATCTCGGCAACCACCTCTGTAAGACAGGACCAATAATATGAGGCTCCCAGGGACTAGGCTCAAGTGGGGGGGTCCGAGGGAAGGGTGAGCAAGGCCGGACAGCAGCTTCTCCAGCCTGCCTCCCCTGCACAGATCCATGTCCCCAGCTCAGGCTCCCAAGCTGCCACACTTCCCTCGCCCGCTCTGAGCTCCTACAGCCAAGGACGACTCATGCCTTGACTTGCTTCATTGCCGGACCAGAACCATGTGCTCCTGGAGCCGCAGGGCCCTAGAGTTCTCACAGGCCATACCTGCCATGCCGGGTTAGAGTCCTAGAGGCAGAGCCTGGGAGGGGATCCCAGTGAATGTGGTTTACTGGGGAGTGTACTCAGGAGCAGGGCAGTGAAGGAAGCGGGGTGGGGCTGGAGAGAAACCAAGGCAAAGATGCGACCTCTAGCTTCAGCTGGATCCCAAGGAGCTCAGGAGCACCGCGGATCGGTTCATCCCACCTGAAGGCAAAGGGGCCAGTCTCTGCTACCCTGGGTCAGACATTGGTTTTAGGGGATGGGGATGGGGTTAAGGGATGGGCTCCTGGGAGGGGATAATCTCCCAGCTTGTCAGAACAGGATAGTTCTTCAGAGAAGCAGGCAGCAGTGAGCCTTCTACACAGCACCAACTCTCCCATAGCAGCTGGATCTGCATCATGGGCTGGTGAAGGGACCCAGGCAGGCACCCACAGCAGCCACTGATGTACCCTACTCAGAGTTGGGGGGACCCCAGTGGGCCAGCCAGGGGCCCACCCACACACTCACCTGTAATCCTGGCCAGGAAGGGCAAGGCCCTGTCTCCAGATGGGCAAATGGGGGCCCTGGAAACTGAGGGGACGCAGGAGCAGCTGAGCTGGGACCAGAGCCGAGGCCGAGTGACCTCACTTCCAGAGCAGGGTCACCAACCTGGGCTTATTGACCTGAATCTTCCCTGAAGCCTCATGAAGCTGTGGGGCCTGCGTAAGCAGGGGTTTCTAGGGGAGAGGGTCTAGGAGAGGCAGGATGAGGAGAACTAGGCAGGGTTTCTAGTCCTCACCTGGCTTTTCCCATGGACAAATCATGGACGGGGTGGCTATGACAGAGAACCCCAGACAGGCCCCACACAGCCACCCGCTGTCCTCCCCTCCTGGGCTGGGTGAGGGGAGGGTGGCTGGCTGGGAGTCTGTGGGGAGAATGTCCTGTCTCTTCTCATCTTGGAGGTGGGGCTGGGAAGATCCAGAGTCACCCACTGCAGAAGTCTCAAGGGCTGAACCCCACAAGCTGCCAGGTTTTTCCCACAGATAAATCCCTGACCAGGTGGGTGTGCCAGGAATTCCGGACTCAGGAAATGCCCAGGGAACCTGAGACAGGGTCCACACACCTGGCTGCCATGGACACATAGGACAGTTTTGTGTAAATTAGAAGAAGGCACCCTCACCAGGGAAGACAAACCAACAAAACACACTCCCTTTATGCCAGTGAACTTCAGAAAAGGCTCTTTCTTCAGGGTGGGCCTGCCCTGGCCCTCCCAGCCCCCACCTGCTGCCAAGCCTTGATTCCTCTGGGTCTGTCCCGACTCAGCCCACCAGCACTGCCCTCCACCCATGCCCTACCCCACCCTGTGAAGACAACCCCACCATCCACCCTAGGCCCCCAGAAACTGAGACCTGTTTCCAGGGTGACAGAGAGAGCAGGAGAAGGCTGGGATGTGTGCCTTAAGGCTCTGAAACCCTGAACTAGGGCAGTGCTGGAGCAGCATCTCAATGAAGCCGCTGACAGATTCTAGGCCTCACGCCAGCTGCACACCAGACCTAGGAGGGAACCCAGGCTGTGCCAGGCTGACAGGGCTGGTAGAATCAGGGCTGAGGAGCACACAGAGGCCACCCAGCCACCCTGGCCACACAGATGCCCCAAAGGCAGCAGAGGCAGAGGGGCCATGAGGGTCCTGGGAGATAGAAAGCCAAAGCTCTCATTCAATGTGGGGGCATCCTGTGAGCCCTGCCAGGGGCCTGCGGCAGCTGGAGAAACCTCCAACTTCATCCTGCCCCAAGGGGGCTGGGAACCTCCTCCCCTCCCCCCAGCAGCCTGGCTGCTCACCTCAGCACAGATGTGGGGACAGCAGAAAGCGCTGGGGAGGGGGGGCCCTCTACAGAGTGCGATCCCGCAGTCCTCAGTCCTGCCTGCCCGTCAGTCCCCGGGCGGTGTCAGGGCCCCCCGGATTCCACTAGCCTGCAATGCAGTCCAGCATCAGTTTTTGTTGTTGTTGTTGTTTTGTTGTTTTTTAAGACTCCAGGAGATTCAACTCCACAGCCAGACAGGTCAGGAACTACTGAATTGATCAATATTGTCCCTATTGGAATGTGCCTGCTGTTGTCACCATGGTGAGTGGCATGGTATGGATCCTGGCTTGGGGCTCTCTCTGCCTTACACTCCCCACACTCTCAACGTGGCCTGGATACCTCCAGAAATGGGATTCCTGAGACTCCACCGGGGGATCAGGTGGCCAGGTGGTGCCGCGGCAAGCCTGCTTCATACACCTCCTCTCCCAGCTGGAGAGGCATCTGACTCCATCCTCCCCCAGGGGGCTGGGCACCTCCTTCCCTCCCCGCAGCAGACTGGTTGCTCACCTCAGCACAGCTGTGCGGACCACAGAAGGCGTTAGGGGAGGAGGTCCCACACCGAGTGCAAACCCTCGGTTCTCAGTCTCCTGCCTCTCTCTCCCTGCAGCCAGCCCCCTTCTGCTTCCTGAGCAGCACCCTGCGTGCCCAGATCCTCTCAATCCTCCCTGCTTTCAGCCTCCTGTGAGGGGATGGAGAGAGGGATACGGTTCTTCTATTCCTGCAGGTCAATCACAGCTTCATGGCTTCCCCTGCATGAAGGGTTGTTCTTCCAGGCCCATTGTGGGAATGGGAGCAGCACAGCAGGCTCAGGGAATTGCTGGAGATGGTGCAGTGACCTTTAAGTTGCGCTGCAGGACCAGCAAGCTCCAGAACCCAGACTGCCCCCACGGATGCCGCCCTTCACTGTTCTCTGCTCCTCAGACTGGGGCAGTGGCTCCCCCTTTCAAAGGTCCCTCTGCCCCAGAGGACTTTCAATCCCTCCCTCAGTGACCACCTTGGTTTGAAAAGTGCTAATGAGGAGGCCACTGTGTTCCTGCTGCAACAGAGAACCCCTGGAGCTAGTGAAACCTGAGTCCTGGGCACAGCCTGGATGCAAAGCATTTCTGAGCTCGCACAACCTGCACGAAGACGTATGTGGGAAAGCGTCTTAGAGCACGTTCATTGTTCTCTGGCGAAACCTAATTAAGACACAACCCTAGCTTCCTTGAGAATCTGCTGCATGCCATCACGCAATTCCTGAGAGAGGTTTAGGCTCCCTAAGAAAGATAAGGCTTCAATTTCCCAGTAAAGTTTATGAACTAAAGGCCCCTCCACACACCCATCAGGGAACCACCCTCTATGGTGGGGACCTCTACCTCCACCTCACCACTCTCTCTTTTTCCCTAAGAGCTCTGCCAAAAGGAAGTCAGAATTACAGCGGTGCAGGGAGGGACCAGGGGCAGATCCAGAGTGTCATGGGGGTGAACAAGGCTGGCCTCATGGGCAGAGCCTGGCACCAGCAGGAAGAGTGACAGTCCCAGGAGGCAGGCTGGTGGCATCTGGGAGGTCTGGGGCCTCGAGTGGCCAGGTAGGGATCATCTCAAACGACAGAGGCCCCAGTAAGTCAGCAGCGCAGAACCCAGGAGGGCCGAGGCCTTGGGCTGGCAGAATAATTGTGCACGTGGCAGGTGCTTTTCCTTGTGCTTGGTGTTTATGAGCTCCTTTCATCTTCCCAGCAATTCTGTATAATCTTTCACCCCCATTTTACAGACACAGTAACTGAGGCACAGAGACTACATTGCTTGCTTAGAGTCATGCAATTGATATGTGAGAGTCAGGATTTGAGCCCAGGTAGTGTGGCTCAGCGCCCACCCCACTAGACCACCACACCACAACCCACATCACAACTCAAGCATGCGGCAGAGAGGAGGAGGAGGAGGTGGAGGAAGTCACAGTCCTAGACCCAGTTATCAGATGTTCAGGTTACCACAGCTTCCTAACTCCAAAACTTAATGGCTTAAAATATCATCAATGATTAATGTCACTCACGAGTCTACAGTGTGGGCAGGGCATGGTGGGAAGGTTCGTTTCTTCTCTGCAAGGCAGTAGCTGGGGCAGCGCATCTGGGGACTCCAGGATGCACTTGTAAGATGATTCGCGCGCTCAGTGAGAACTGGCTGCTGGCTGGGAGCTCAGCCAGGGCCGAGAGCTGGGGCCTCCATTCCCCTCCACATGGGCCCCTCCACAGGCTTCTCAGCCTCCCCCTCAGCTCTGTGGCTGGGTTCCAAGAGTGGGAACCCCAAGAGACAGGAGGTAGAAGATGACAGGGTCTGAAAGCCTCGGCCTAACTGGCAACGGCATCACTTTTGCCTTATTCTGTTATATGAAGCAGTCACATATTCCAGATTCAACAGGAAGGGATATAAAGCTGACCTCTAGATGGAAAGAGTGTTGGAATTTGAGGACCAGATTTTAAAACTACCACGCTGGGCCTGGGATCTAGAGGAAGGGCTGGATTCCAGGAATTAGGGCGAAGTGGCTGTTTGATCTCGCTCAAAGGTAGACTAAAGGGAAGATAAATGGACTGTAACACTCACCAAGTCTCCAGTGTGTACCGGGTGTTGGCCCTCATGGCCATTATCTCAACTTACCTTGCAACAACCCTCTGACACAGGTTTTCACCACTCTTTTTTTTTTGAAACGAGGTCTCAGTCTTTTTCACCACTCTTTTTCTTTTTTCAAAACGGAGTCTCACTCTGTCGCTGGGGTAGAGTACAGTGGCATGATCTTGACTCACCACAACCTCCAACTCCCTGGTTCAAGCCATTCTCTTGCCTCAGCCTCCTGAGTAGCTGGGATTACAGGCGCCCACCAGCACACCTGGCTAATTTTTGTATTTCAAGTAGAGACGGGGTTTCACCACGTTGACCAGGCTGGTCTTGAACTCATGATCCACCCGCCTTGGCCTCCCAAAGTGCTGGGATTACTACAGTTGTGAGCCACTGCATGGCCAGAGCTGATCCTTTAACTCTTCTGATGGGTTGCCTCCAGATGAGGAGCAGGAACGGCCCCAGAGGCATGGCCGGGTGGGTAAGGATAAGGTAGAGAGCAAAGAGCCAGATTGTCACTCGCTATCCACTCACCTCCTCCTCCAGGAGCCCTCCTAGATCAGGGAAGGGCCCTAAGACACCCTGTCCCAAGGATCCTTTCCCTCTGACACCTCCTCAGGCTGGGGCATGCACCAAGCTTCCCCTCGGCCCTGCCTCCCAAGCTGTATCTCTCACCCCTGAGCAATTCCCCAGGTCCTCCCTTGTACTTCCTTGAAACCTTCCTGGGCATTCTCCCAATTCCACCTGTCTTCGCCATAAGCTGTAAATAATTACCAATGTAAGGCCTTCCATTTTTGATATAAAATTTTTATTTTAGAAAAGTTTTAGATTTAAAGAAAAATTGCAAAGATAGTATAGAGAGTTTCTATATTCTCCACACGCAATTTCCCCTATTTTCATCATCATACATTAGTATGATACATTTGCCACAATTAATAAACCAGTATTGACATCAGCCCTATAAGACTAACATTATTATTAAAGTATAAGTTCATACTTTATTTGGATTTCCTCAGTGCTTTTTTTTTTCCTAATATCCTTTTTCTGTTCTAGGATACTGCATTACATTTAGCCATCATGTCTTCTTAGGCCTCCCTTGGCTGTGACAGTTTCTCAGACTTTTCTTGTTTTCGATGCTCTTGACGGTTTTGAGGAGTACCAGTCAGGTATTTTGTAGAATGTTCCTCAGCTGGGATTTGTCTGATGTTTTAGGTTACAGATTTTAGGGAGGAAGACCTTGGAGGTGAAGTGCCACTTTCATTACATCCTATCAAGGGTACATACACATCACCACTGTGACCTGTCACTGTCGATGTTGACTGTGTTAACAGTCAACAGAAGTAGTGTTTGTCAGGTTTCTCCACTATGAATTATGCTTTCTTCCCGTCTGCGTGTGCTGTTTGGAAGTAAGTCACTATGTGGAGCCCACCTTTAAGGAGCAGGAAACTACACTCATCCTTGAGTATCTGTGAATATCATCTGCAATTCTTCTGCATTTTTATATCTTCTCCCCCTGTTCTCTATGTAGTCATTTATTTGTATAAGTATGAACTCATGGATATTTCTCTTATACTTTGGGTAATAATCCAGTACTACTGTATTTATTTTATTGCTCCATTTGTTCCAGCTTTAGCCACTGGAGCTCTACCAGTTGCTCCCATGTCCCTTTGACATACTCCCAACATTTCTTCCTTGGATCTTCCTTACTTTCTGGTGCTACAAGATGTTCCAGGTTCATCTTGTACATTTCCTGTTCCAATCCTAAAATCAGCCATTTCTACAAGAAGCCCTGTTTTTTTGTGGGTTTTTTTAGAATTGGAGAATGATATTAGAAACCAAAATCTGAGCACTAAGTGTGCTTATTGCTAGTGGGCTGTCATTGCTTCTAAGTGCTCTGAGCTGACAGAGCATAGAAATATATGTATATCTATTAACCTGTATGTACAACATAACAGATATACACAAACATATAAATATTTCTATATGTCACTATCTGTATCTATATTAAACTTGATTTCATGCTAATATTACAACTCTAATAAATTATCATAAGGATCACTCTAGCCTTCTTGCCTTGCCTGTCTGTAACCTTTCACTCCCACAGTGAGAAACCTGTCTGTTACACTATCCATTGACTTACTCATTCAATTCCAATACACATGTATAGTGGTACTGGAATTGTAAACCACACTCCATGAGAAACAACTTTATCAACTAGAGTACAGTTCTTAGGCACAGTTTCTTTAGCCTTTAATCTTATAGACTCCACTCATTACCAAAGTTACTTAGATCAGAAACTCTCACCCCTCCCCCACTTCAGTGAAGTTGTTTTACATGTTTTTAATACGGTTAGATAGTTTTGTCACATTTTGCATTCCATCTTAGGATCCTCCAATCTTCTAAATGATTATTTTATTTTGTGTAAAATGTACTGTTTGTGTTACAAATTTCTACAGGTCTTGACAAGTACATAGTGTCAGCTTTCCATCTGCAATATTATACAGAATAATTTCATCCACCTAAGAAAACTACTGTGCTTCACCTATTCAGCCCTTCCCCAACCCTCAAGAACTCTTCCATTTTAAGCATATTTAAATGTTTTTTTCAAACCCTATTTGATGCACATTATCTCATTTAATCTACAAAGCAACCCTGTGTCTTAGGAAGAGCAGAAAACATCATTCCCACTCTATAGAGAAGGAGACTGAGGCTTAGAAGTACTAACAGGCCTATATTTGGCCATGTGGTTAGTATGTGCAGACTTTAGAGTGGCCCTGCTCCTTTTTTTCTGCTCTACTCAGGCCAGGACTGGTTCCCAAACCCAAGGAGTACAGAGAAGGAGGGGGGTTGGGTTTGCAATGAGGCAGATAACAAGGCTGTAATGAAAACAAGCCTTGGGCTGACAGAGGGACATGTGAACTCTAGTTCTGGCTCTGCCACCCATTCACTGGGCAGCCTTGAATAAATCATTTTCCTTGGTTGGGCCTCAGTTTTCTCCTATATAAAGTAGTGAAAGATGAGGTGACTCGTGAGGTGTCATCCAAGTCTGGCAGGCTATGTCTGGTAGGCTATGTCTGGTCTTTGGCATGAAGCTGACTGCAGTCAACAGGGAGGCTGGGTGGGCAGGCAGGGGAGATGGCTGGAGCAGTAAGGTTCAAATCCACCACAGAAAAGCAGGCCTACGTAAGGCCAGTGATGAGTGGCACTGGGGTCAAGGTGGGTGTGCTTTGGATGATAGCTCCCAAGACTACTCCAGGCTCTACTTCCAGCTCTCTAGGTGGTGAAACCACAAATACTTTTATATCCTATTCTATGGTTTATGGTAGCGTTTTTCAAACTATAGCTCAAGACCCAATACATCATGATCTGTGATTTTTTGTTTGTTTGTTTGTTTGTTTGAGACAGAGTCTTGCTCTGTCGCCCAGGCTGGAGCGCAGTGGTGGGATCTTGGCTAACTACAACCTCTACCTCCTGAATTCAAGAGATTCTCCTGCCTCAGCCTCCCAAGTAACTGGGACTACAGGCACACGCCACCATGCCCAGCTAATTTTCTGTATTTTAGTAGAGACAAGGTTTCACTATGTTGCCCAGAATGGTCGCGAACTCCTGAGTTCAGGTGATATGCTCACCTCGGCCTCCCAAAGTGCTGGGATTATAGGCATTAGCCACCACACCTGGCAATCTGTGATTTTTTTAAAAATAGAAAGAAACAGAATAGAATAGAGTAGATCAATGCATTCAACAGAATACAACAGATAACTATAAACTTTTGTTTCGATTATATGTGTGAGTAATAGGTCAAAATTTTACATGCGTTGGTCAAACAAGATGAAGTCCCTGGCTGACAGAGTACCTTTTACATCCCAGTCTCATTTAGCCTTACTATAACCCTGTGAAGAGGGATGATTATTAGCATCATTCCTGTTCTCCCAGTGCAGAAAGTGAGGCCCAGAGAGGGCGAATGGTGCGTTTACGGCCCCCAGTTAGTGAGGAGGCAGGGCCATGAGGAACAGATCAGCTCCCAGACGTAGCTGGGATTCCTGCATTTAGCCCCACACAAAATTGTGGCACTTGTCTTCTTCTTAAAGCCCCAAGAGGCACAGTCCATGAGGAAAAGGTCCAGGTTGGAGAGTGTCTGGGCCAGCCCCACCTTGGCTTGGCAGGATGAGGGGGTCACAGAGGCTCAGTGGTAGTTCAGCCAGGACCAGGCTCTGCCAGCTGGGGCAATGAGGGCAGGAGAGCAAGTTGGCAGGAGAGGTTGAGGAAGGTCACATGGGCCTGATCCATCTTCCCATATGCCACACACAAACCACATGTAGCCGACCCACTCTCAGTGGCAGCCCCTGGCTGCTCCCAGACTCCCTCAGTGCCCTAAATCTCAGCCCCAGCACGTGGGGGTCCTGTGGTATTCCCATCAGTCCTGCCTCTGCTACACCCAGGTTCTCTTGCTTTGTCTGAGGCCAACATGACCGCACCAGAGTGTTTTTTGTTTTTCTTGGTTTTGCCCTTTTCTGTCTTTCTTGTCCCCCTGATTTGAACACCCACAACACCACTGGGTTATTTTGTGATTTATGAGTTCACGAAACTCACTAATCTTTCTTCCTCAGTTACCTTGATGCAAAGAAGTCCTCGCTTTTTCTGCAGACAGGAGGGCCCTACTTCTCCCTGTTACATAGACCACCAAGCCCTAGCCAGGACTCCTCCCATGGGGCTGTGTGGTTTATTTGTGGTCTATTCACTCAAAGGTCATCATTGTCAGAAAACTCCTGACAGTGATGAGAAAAGGCAAGCAAAATGAGGGACAGGAGGAATTTTCCTGCAGCACAAGTCTTTCAGCCAAACTCTTTCTGGCCATTGCCCCTTGGTGAGCTGGGAGCCACCACCAGGCTTCAGTGGGTCTCAGTGTCTCCCAGCGACTGGGGCCTGAGGGCACTGGGCAGAACCATCTGCAGCTTTGGTGGGAACTTGCCTGCAGGCCAGCCACCCTGACATCTCTTCAGGTGTCACTGACTCAGGCCACCTCTGACCCCCTTCCTCCTAGCTCCTGACACCTCCTTCTGTTTCTTTCTTTCTTTTTTGAGACAGAGTCTCACTCTGTCACTCAGGCTGGAGTACGGTGGCATGGTCTTGGCTCACTGCAAGCTCTGCCTCCTGGGTTCAAGCCATCCTCCCACCTCAGCCTCCCAAGTAGCTGGGATTACAAGTGTGTAACACCACGCCTGGCTAATTTTTGTATTTTTAGTGGAGACAGGCTTTCACCATGTTGGCCAGGCTGGTCTCAAACTCCTGACCTCAGGTGATCCACTTGCTTTGGCCTCCCAAAGTGCTGGGATTGCAGGCGTGAACCACTGCACCCGGCCAACCTCCTCCCGGTTTTACATTTTTCCTTAGCCCTTCCCACCATCTGTCAATCTGCTTCTCTTACCTTTCACCCATGGGCCTTCCCTGCTACAATGAAGCACAGGGATCTTCATTTTGTTCATGGCTTTCTCCTTGCTGTCTAGAACAATCTCTGGCACATAGTAAACGTGCTGCAAATACTTGCTGAGTGATGAATGAATTCCTTGGGTCCTAAAATGAATGAATGAATGAATGAATGAATGAATGAATTTCTGGGCCAAAAAAACCCATTCTGTGGCCTGTCCAACACCCTTTAGACACATACAGTGAATTCTAGAAAAGCAGTTGTTTGGACTCTGTGGTGGCTGGTCCAGAACCAGTCAAGCGCAAGCCAGACTCTCTCTTCGGTTAACCCTGTTGAAGCTAGTGGCTGACCCCAAGGCTGGGATTGCTTCAGAGTGGCTCTTCTTTCTGTCCTGGCCCCAGGACACCAGCAGGAGCTGCTGCAGGAGCCCTCCCCGTCCCCTCCCCCAACACCTGGGCCAGCGCCGGACATCTTGAGGCACTTCTCTCTGTTTTGGAGCTTTCCCCAAAACCGGTTAGGAGGCATGGCCTGGCCCCAGAGCTTCCTTGGTTTCCTTAGAAGGGGCCAGGACCCTGGGGTCCCCAGGAGGGAGAGAACGGAGGCCTGAGGCTGCTGGGCTAGGGAAGCTGATGCTCAGCTTGAACTGGGACCCCCTGTGGACCCAGTGAGGGGCAGGCTGAACCCCGGCCTTGGGACATGCCCAGGGATGGAGACATCGAGGCCGAAGAAGGCCTCGGAGAGGACGGGCAGAGAAAATGGGACAGAGAACAGAACGCCTGGAAAGACAGAGATTAAAAATACAGAGAGGGAGAAAGATGGGGAGACTCCAAGAGGGAGACCAAAGGGAAGCAGCCGGTGGGTGGAAGGCCCAGAGACTGACAGAGACAGAGGACAAGAGAGTGGCAGAGGACGCAGCGAAGTTTGGCCTCAGCGGCCGGGCTGCGCAGGGCATGGCTGAATCGCCGCTCTGTTCTCGGCGCGCACTGAGGGGCTTTCTTCGCGGCCGTGGGAAAGTGGTGGGCGAGCGCGCGCCCTGGCCGAGCAGCCGTGTGGACGGTAATTAGCCGGATTAGGGCGGGAGTCGCGCGGCCCGGGCGGGCCCTGCCCGGGAACAAAAGGCCACTCTTTGCCCGCGCAAACGGCAGGGTCGTGAGGTCACCGGGCAGGGTCCCCCAGGAGCGGGTGAGGGGATGCGCGCCCAGAGAATGGGGCCTCTGTGCACCTGGTGGGGGCCGCTCGCGGGCCTGGGACCCCAGGGAGGCCGCAGCCCCTCTTCAGGGTGCAGACTTGGGGGCGCTGGCGGACAGCAGGGAGGAAGAAAATGGACAGAAGCCGAGAATGGAGGCCAGAGATGAGGAGACACCAAGGGAGTAGGAAGCTGGCTGTTCTTATTAGCAATAGTGCCCGCGACGTGGGCAACGTTTACTGAGCGCTTACTGTATACCAGCTCCACGCCCCGTCTGGGAGACATATACATCATCTGATTCAATCATCATAACGACCTCCTAAATCAGATACTGTCATCTCCAAGTTTTACAGATAAGAGGTGAGGTGCAAGGGTTGTAGTTTGCCTGAGGTCACACAGTCAGAAGGGGTGTCTCACACCTTTGCTGGCACATAGTAAGCACCCAACAATGATGTGATGAATAAATGACAAGGTTGGCAGTGTCTGGAAAAGGCAGAAACACAGAGAACCCCTGGCCTCACCTCCTGGCCACCCACGGCCTGGGGATGCTTGGGAAGTGGGAGCTCCTAGCCTTCAGGGAAGCTGCCTGGGAGATCTGCGGGGGGGTGGGGGGGAGTCGGTCAGCGCTGACACCTCACCCATTTGGGGCAGTGTAGGGGATGCCAGTCACTAGGATCAGGGGCTCAAGGGATGGGACCTGTTTCTTTCTAGCAGCCCCCACAGAACTGTAGCTCCCTCCCGGCTCTCTGCCTACAGCCCCAGTCCCTCCAAAGCCCAGGGCAGTGTGAAGAGCTGATGGACCCCCACGGGAGTGGGAAGAGGAGGCCCTGGGGCCTTCCCCACCACCCAGACCTCACCAGCCATGCCTGAGGGTCAGAAAGGCTCTGACTTTCCAAGAGTCTTTTCTGTGCTGTGGGTGTCATGCCCCAGCTGACCAAATGTCTCTCCTCACCAGAGATGTCATCAGAGACCACACGCTCCAACCCACAACCACCGGCAGGTGATGGGATGAGAGAAGCGGCCAGATGGGCCTCGTGTGGGGCATTAGGGGCCGTGGGGCCTGTGGCAAAGCCTGCTGTCGATGAGACAGTCCCTGCTCACTGTGGTCCATGAGTGCCATATAGGCTGAGCTGGTCAGGCCTGAGCTTTTAAAGAGAAATAAGAATTCCAGGCTGGGCATGGTGGCTCATGCCTGTAATCCCAGCACTTTGGGAGGCCAAGGTGGGCGGATCACCTGAGATAGGGAGTTCAAGACCAGCCTGGCCAAAAGGATGAAACCCCGTCTCTACTAAAGATACAAAATTAGCCAGGTGTGGTGTGTGCCTGTAATCCCAGCTACTCGGGAGACTGAGGCAGGAGAATTGCTTGAACTCGGGAGGTGGAGATTGCAGTGAGCCAAGATCACACCACTGCACTCCAGCCTGGGTAACAGAGTCAGACTCTGTCAAAAATAAAGAAAAGAAATCCAGCCTTTCGGGTGGGATTTCCAAGTTGTAAAGCCTGAGGTGGGCCAGGCTAACTCAGGTAGGGTCCAGCTTCAGCGGCAGGTTGGCAGCTCACAACCTTCTTCTTGGTGCACTGAGCCTCTAGAAGAAGAAACGCCCTGTTCCCTCCCCTCACACCCTCTTCTCCCAGCTTCTCCAGGATCAGTGAATAAAAGGAGGGAGTAGGGTAGGTACTTGGGGGTGCCCAGTCCCTGCCCACATACCTGTGCCCTGCCTCGGAGCTGTTCCCTGATAGACACTGCACCTGCAGGCCGGAGAGGCTCAGGCAGGAAGTCTCCAGGCCACTGGGATCTGGGTGACCAGGCACATGGCCAAGAGATGGCGATTCACACCCAGCTCAGCTGGGGGAAGCCCAGTGACCCATTCAATGAGTTTCCTCTGGGGACACAGAACTGGGGTTTGCAAGCTGCAGGCCCAGGAGGAGGAAAGGCCTGCTTCCGCCTGACTCCGTCTCATCCCACCTCCACCCAGCCCCACCAGCTTCTCCCCATGTGTGGGGTTAATACCATCCCACTTCTCGGCCAAAGAAACTGAGGCACAGAGGGCTGGTGTATTTGAAGGGAGTGGACAGGGAGCATCTGAGGGCATGGCTTCAAGGAGCTCCAACAGTGAGATCTGTTGGAAAAGCAGTGTTTTCTTAAAAACTGACATGTGTTTTGCATGTTGCTTCCTAATATACACATGGCTAGTCAATATGAAAATGATGGCAGTTTTCTTCCTACAGTCTGATAAACCTGATGCTCTCAAGGATGAGCCATGTTTGTTCTGAAGCATCTGGAACCCCTGGCACTACTCTGTGCACCCACACAGTCCATATCCATGAGAGAGAAGCAGGGACTGTCCCCAGAGTCAGCTCATGACAAAGTGGACCTGAACCCAGGCCCCCACTTTCTTGGAGGGCATAATATATATGAAGGGGGTTCTGTTACTGCTCATGCCTCTCCTTAGGTGCCCCATTGCCACCTCATGGAAAACTGGGGGTGGGGGAGGCCGCTCCTCCTTCCATGGGGCAGGCGCAGCTGTGGCTCAAAGCTGAGCCCCTGACGGGTGACTGTCCGGCTGCAGATCTGGAAATGCACAAAGATGGATGCAGCCTCTGTTTTCTTCTCCTTTTGCAACCTCCACATTCTCTCCTTTTTCCAGCGGAAACTTCTACCATAGCAGTGGCTTCTTCCAACTCCTGAGAGGCAGGCCTGGGCAGCAAAGGCCTGGGGTGTGAGGAGGGCCTCAGGCACCGGGCTAATGGCTAAGAGGTGGCAGTAAAAATCCAGGGGTCAGGCCTTTCTCTCCCATGGCCCATGAAAGAGTAGGAGTCAGGGAGCAGAGGCCAAGGGGTTGGGCAGCCAGAGAAAGGGAGGGGCAAGCAGGGGACAGCTGCCCTCGCAGGGCAGGAGGCAGTTTCACTCAGCCTGAACTCAGGGGAGGAGCTTTAGAACCAGGGCAGAGGGAGGAACATAAATCTCTGGGCCTCAGCAGCCCAGCAGAGTGACTCTGGGGATCGGGGTGGCTCTTGCACCTCTTCCACAAAGCCTCCCCGCTTTTCCCTTCTAGTGGCTGACGGTGATTTCAGAGACCAACAGCCCAAGATCGCTTTTCCCTTCTAGTGGCTGACGGTGATTTCAGAGACCAACAGCCCAAGATCGCTGACGGCATGGTAAATGCTTGCTTCCCACCCCATCAGGGTGGGGGACAGGTTTAGGGGGAAGTGTTATTCAAAAGAAAACCCAGGTTCTGGTGAGAAAGCTTCCATTTCCAAGAAATGTGGGAAACATTTGGAGTTGTTTCAGTCCCCGATCAAATTTCAGAGCTCAGCATTCCCAGCCAGGCCCAGAACATTTCGGTCAGATTCCCCTCTTCCCCTCTTTCCCCACTTTGCTGACTGCCAGCTGGGGGACTCAAATTCCAGCCTGGGATGTGCAAGGCGGCGGTTCAGCCCCTTCTGCCAGTGGGAAATGAGGAGTTTCATTCCAAGGTTTACGGCCAGTTACATTGACCACTTATTGAAAACTCCAGCCTTAAGGAAAATCAAATTCCCAAAAATGTCTCCCCTCTCCCCAACTCTCCACCCCTTGCCTACCTCCACCCTATCTTCTGGATCACAGGTATATGCAGACACAGGTCTCCTGGCCTCGAGAGGCCAAACTGCAGCATAGTCACCAAGGAGGCCTACGTCTCAGGAAGGGTGCAGAGAGGAACCTGCTCTACCCGTCTGTAAGCTTGGTATCACAGTTCTGGACATGCACTGAGGAAAGATGGTTTGTCCATCCAAAATGCAGTAAGCCATGAATGAGTTCAGCATCTGATCCAGGTAGCTTCTGTGTCCTGCTGATGGGCTGAGGGAGGACACTAGAATGGCCAGGCCCCCGTGGGTGGATTCCAGCCAGCCTTTCATACTATCCTCTGCCATGCGAGCCTGGAGGGGCGGAGTAGTTCAGGTTGAAGGCTTTGTGACTCCTCAGGGGCTGGACCTCGAGGCCTGGCTTGGGTGGTGTGGCGAGAGCTTCTTGCACAGCTTTGGCCCCGGTCCCTTCAACATGTTTATCAGGAACCTGGGTGGACATGTGGTTGGTAGAATTTGCAGATAATCCAAGCTGAGAAGAGTGGGAAGTGCACTGAATAATAAAAATTGGGTTCCAAGAAGGTTTGGTCAGGCTGGGTGGATAGGTCACGTTTAAAGAGATGAGTCTGAAGGGTGTTCAGTGTAAGGATCTGCTTGTGGAACCCAAGAAATCCACAGCCTCAGTACAGGTTAATAAAAGACTGGAAGATTGTAGGTACTCAGATGAGTGCCAATCAATTGTGAGATGAATCTGCACAAAACAGTGGTGTGATCTTCAGGTGCATTAAGGGAAGTCTTGTTTCATGTCAATTTCTTGTGGGTCCTCTGACCACTCACATTAACAGCCTTTGGGGCTTGTTAAAAATTCAGGCTTCTAAAAATTCAGGCTTCTGTGCCCATCCCAGATTATTTAACTGAACGCTATAGGGATGGGGCCCCAGAATATGCATTTACAGCAACCTCCTTTTTGAGAACACTTGCAGCTCTTCCTGTCATGCTGGGCCCTCTTGCCAGGATGATCCTCCCTCTTGGCAAAGTAAGAGAGTGCCTGCCCAATAAAGCTTCCCTCTCTGCTAGAAATTCCACTGGTGAAGCTTTGCTCCTTGGGTTAGGACCTTGGCCCTACAAATGGCCTTGTCAGCGAAGATCTAATGTTAGAGGATGAAGACAGCTGGCCGATGGCCAAATTGTGGCTGGGACCCCCGGGTGGAGACACAGGCTAAACTTCCCAGACAAGAACAAGGCTTAATCATATTGCCCAAGGGCCATGATCTAGCTCAGCCTGAAGCCAGGGAGAGGCTGAGAAATAAGCCATTTGTTCTTCACTGGTGTGGGAAGAGCTCCAGCTTTGGAGAAGCAGCCTGGACATTGGACTGTGACCCTGAACATTGCCTTCAACTTCTCTGAGGCTCAGCCTCGTCCTCTGAGATGACGATGCATTCCTCACGCAGCTATTGTGAGTAGATGGAATAATGTATGTAAAGCCCCACAGGGCTTTGGCATACAGTAGATGCTCAATGTTGCTTGTTGAATGCATGAGTAGGTAAGTGCATAGCGAAATGGACAGATGGAAGAATGGACAGATAGATGGACAGATACGCTCTGCAGATTCCTCTTTCTTACTTGCAGACACTCAGCCTGTGTCTCAGAACTGATTATCCCTGCGGTCCTCCACCCCAGCCCCTAGCACAGCACCCTGACATATCACAGATGTCTTGCCTTAGGGCCCAAGTTGTGCCTCCTAGGAAAAGCCCCTCTCCTTTCCCTTCCGTCTCCCCTTAGTGCCCTTTTCCAAGCCCCTATCCAACTCCAGGGTACTCCTGTCTGACGTTAGGTCTCAAATTCAGAGCAGGGGCCTGTCTCAAGGCACAACCTTCACTGGTTCCCCCAGGTCCGCCTCAGTTGCTGCTGACTCCAGCTCCATTCACCTTTCTGGCCAGCTTGCAGGAGCAGCCCCATCTTTAGACTGGCTAGGACTTGTGGAGGAAATCAGCTGAGGGAGGCATAGATCCTGCCCTCTTGGAACTTGGAGTCCAGGAGGAAAAGTAGGACACAATTAAAAGGCGGTCACCACGGAGTGTGAGAAAGCATTCCTAGCTGGCAGAATTAGGGAAGACTGTGTGAAGAGGACGACATTTGGATCTTCAAGACCTGGTACATTTGGGCATGCAGAGCTGGGGAACAGTATTCCAAGAAGGGACAGCCTAAGCAAAGGCAGAGAGGGCCAAGTGGAAGACGGTTGTGTCTGGCAGGAGCACGGGTGAGGGTGGTGGACCAGGAGAGCCCAGATCCATTTGGGAAAGCCACTGTGCAAGGCCCTGAATGCCAAACTGAGGCATTAACTTGACTCCTGAATGTCAATCCAGGCAGAAGCAGGGGCTGTCATCTGCCTGTGGCCTCTATCCCTTTCCCCTAGGGGCTCCAGTCACAGCCTCTCCCTGTACCTGCTACTGCTCTCCGAGCAGGCATCCCTGAGCCCTGGCCTGGCTGCCCAGGGAAAGGGTCATTCACTGGGCCTTCCTTGATTCATAGCAGCTCAGTGGACCATCTCTTCTGGGGCCATCTGCATTTGCAAAGCAGCACAGACTGTCCATCACTGGTTCCAAGGAGTGAATGGAGGAAGTTCAAGTGTTACACAGGCTGTTGGGGGTGTAAGGCCTGAACTTACACCTGAGGGTTGTCTGCTGATACCTGTGTGAGGGTAAGGAGCTCTTCAGCCCCAGACACATGAAGCCAGTCCCTTGGTTGTAGGCCACCCTCTCTTCCCCAACTCCCTACAGCCTGCAAGTGGCAGATCTGGCCTCTGCACTTTCCTCAGCTAATCCAAGCCACACAGAGAGCAGCCAGCCCTCCAGCAAGTCTTGTTTCACTGGAATGTTGGCATCAAACTTGAGATCGGAAATGAACTCATTATCTGATTATTTTTATTTATGAAAATATAACTGCTCTGGGAGAGGCCTTTCTAAGTGGATGAGTAATTCTCTCCCCTTCACACACACATGCTCAGACCCATATGTTCAGACACACGCATACTCAGAAACTCAGATATTCAGACCTCTCTTCAGATACACACACACAGGCAACCACATGTTCCTTTAGGTACACATGCACCACGTGGAGATGTATGCTCTGGATCTAATAACACCTTTGAGGACAGAGACCTCCTTGTCTCTTTCATTTACTGTTGAATCCCCCATCGCACATAATAGGCAAGAGTAAATATTTGCAGAATGAATGAATGAATGGCTAAGTTGTAGATGCTGCACACACACACACATGATTTGATTACTCAGACACACATACTTCCATGCATGCATATATATCCAGGCTCTCTCCCTCTCTGGAATAAAGTCAGTGAATCCCTAATCCTGCAGCCTGAAGTCTTCACACCATGAACTGCATCGTGAACATAGCATCCAGGACCTTCCAGTGGAGATGCCGGTTGGCAGTTCCCAGGAGGCCAAAGCAGCATTCCCCCTGACACACTAAGGCCTCGCCAGATGCTCACCGCCATCTCAGGCCTTGCCAGCCTGAGACCAAATGTGTTGGTCTGGCCAAGAAAGCCTGCAAGGGTTACTAAGGGCAAATTGTTTTCCAGGAATGTTCTCTGCGTGCTGCCCCCACTCACCCATGGCTGGCTCACTGGCAGGTCCTGGCATGGGGTCTTGGGTAATACCAGCCCCCAGGGTCTGTCTCTCTCTCTTCCAGCTCACAGCCATGACTCAGGCTATTCAAGGCCAGCAAATGTCTCCCTGGGAGGGGACTAGGCCAGAGCCATAGCTGGTGGCCAGGAAGGGGAGGAGACCCCAAGAAAGAACTGCCCGGAGGCTGATCTCAGGGCAGAGCACCGAGTGGGTCCATAATGCTGAGCCGTGACTACCTCTGCATCCCTCCCCGCAGAGAGGGCAGTCTTTATATGGTCAGAAGAGCTCTGGGCTAGAGGAAGATTCACCTGAGGTGACATCCCTGCTGGCCACATACCGGCCATGTGGCTTTGGACAGGTCGTTAACCCGGAGCTTCAGTTTCCTCCAGCACCTTGGGCAATCGCATCCTTCCTGTCCATCTGCCTCAGGCCCCATGCTCTCCTGACTTGAGGAAGAACCCGCAACTCCCTCTGTAGCATTTCAGTCCTCTTCAAGCGACTCTTTATGGGTTTTTTTTGTTGTTTGTCTGCTTTGAGACAGGGTCTCACTCTGTCACCCAGGCTTGCGTGCAATGGTGTGAACATGGCTCACTGCAGCCTCGCCCTCCCAGGCTTAAGCATTCCTCCCACCTTAGCCTCCTGAGTATCTGGAACTACAGGCACAGGCCACCACACTCTGCTAACTTTTGTAATTTTTGTAAAGATAGGGTTTCACCATGTTGCCCAGGCTGGTCTTGAACTCCTGGGCTCAAGCGATCTGCCTGCCTTGGCCTCTCAAAGTGCTGGGATTATAGGTATGAGCCACCATGCCCAGTCTCCATTGGCTCTTTAAAGGCATGAGTACTCTAGGCTGTGTCTTTCCATTCCTCATAGGCAACAGTATGAAAGAGCACCTGACCCTCCCAAGAAGCTGCACCTGGAATGGGGAGGGCACTGGGAGGTGGGGACAACTTTCATTAACACTATTGTGTCCCAAAGCCTAGCCAGTGAGAAGGAAGGACTTGACCTCTTAAAACTCCAAGTCTCCTGGCTGGGCATGGTAGCTCACACTTGTAATACCAGCACTTTGGGAAGCTGAGGCAGACAGATCCCCCGAGGTCAAGAGTTTGAGACTAGCCTGGCCAACATGGCAAAACCCCCGTCTCTACTAAAAGTACAAAAATTAGCTGGGCGTGGTGGCACATGCCTGTAGTCCCAGCTGCTTGGGAGGCTGAGCCAGGAGAATGGCTTGAACCCAGGAGGCGGAGGTCACAGTGAGCCAAGATTACAGCATTGCACGCCAGCCTGGAAGACAGAGCAAGACTGTCTCAAAAAAAAAAAATTTAACTTAAAAATCCTCAAGTCTCCCAGGAATTCCACTCCTAGTTGTCCACCCAAGAGAAGCGAATGCATGTGTCCATGACTAGGTATGCACACGAATGCTTTATTCATAGCACCTCAAACAAGAGCACCCAAATACCCATCAACAGAGGAGCTTAACAAATCGTGGCATAATCATATAAATGGAATACTACACAGTGATTAGAACACAACAACAAAAAGCATCTGCTACACACAACAGCATGGGTGAATTTCCCCATGGTGCCTGGCCAGAAAGGGTGCCCCCTACCTAGTGGCTATCAGTTCTGGGAAGCCCCTAGATCTCCCAGGTACAAGAGCCTGCCCACTATGTGGGGCACTGGCTGAGGGCTGGTGGGCAGTCCTTGGGCAATTGCATCAATCACATTTCGTTGGGTAAAATAAGCCAGACATGAAGAGACTGTTAGATACCATTTGTATGAAGGTCAAGAACAGGTGGAATGAATCTGGGATGATCGAAGTCAGACTAGCGGTCACCCCCAGGGATGGTATTGGTTGCGGAGGGGCACAAGGTCGTTCCATGGGTCTAGACACACATGTGACAATCCACTGAGCTGTACATTTATGCTCTGTTAACACTATTGTATGTAAGTTACCATGGGGAGGAACCAAGTCACAAAGGACCTAATCCACGCAGAAAGGCAGAAAGGAGGATATCTAAAGGGAGCTTGCAGGGTTTGGAGCAGGATGGCCAGGGAACAAGAATAGAGTGGAGCTAATAGTGGAAGAGAAGACTTAGAGCATTCTCCCCAGAGAGGCTGAGCACCCACCCAAGGAGGGCTGTGGGGAAAGACAGGGCAGGGACTGGACCTCCAACAGACCCCACACATGCCAGATCAGGTCAGGCTGCCCTTCAGTGGGTTTCCCACACAGCTGGTGCCTCGAGACTGGGACCCAAGGAGGAAGCAGCTCTCGGTTGCATACTATCTGGCCCTCATTCCTTCTTCCCTGCCCACAGCTGTAGGACCGAGAAGAGGCTGAGCCCCAAGTCCCTTTTAGTTTCAGTTTATAGGCAGACTCAATCTGCCCAAATGTGCTTAAAAGTGTAAAGGAGAGGACCTTGCTTTATCTTCAACTAGATTCCTGGATAGAGTCTCTCATAAGAGAATATTCTAGAACCTGCAGCCTGGCTCACCACTCTCTGAGCCTCTTGATGATGGTCTGTGGACCCGAGAGTACGAGAATGCATGTCAGGTGTGTGTCTGCCTGAGTATTGTGTTTCCCCGTAATGGGGTCCTCAGAGTCCTGGTCACATCCCCCAGCCCCTCTTCACTCTGCTCTCTTGACTCTGTTTAGCACCCCTGCCCCTCCTTCCTGGATACCCCTGGTCTTCCTGCTGCTCCTGACCCTCCTGCCTTGACAGTGGGGTCTGATGACCCTTTCCCAATGATGTGAGAGACCAAGCCCCGATCCATCTTGGACTTTTTTACAGGAACCCAGGGAAGGCAAAATGTAAGCATAAGCCTTGCTTTCAAGTGCCATGTTGGCAACTCACAATTTCACCATGCTGTGGGTCTTGAGGGCTGACTGTGGGCAACTGCTGGCATTCTGAGGGCCATGGAGCTAAGGGCATAGCACCCACTCCCACCCCTGAAGCTCCTAAGGAGGGACAGAACTGCTAGCTCCCAGCATCTCTATGAGGGACCAGATGAGACCAGTGAGAAGCTGCCAAGCCATAGGCAGCGCTGGCCACACCCACCACATCTGCCTCTCTGGAATAATGGAGGGCACTGGGGCTCCCTTCCCCAGGCCCAGCCTTGTCCCTCTCTCCTCCCCTGGGCAGCCTCTGCTACAGCCAGACCCGTTTCCTTACGTGCCCTCAACAAGCCATCCTCAGACCTCCCCTGTCGGCCCCCAACTCAGCGGCAGATGCGTATTGCACATTCATCGCGGTGCCAGGTGAATCAGGCTCCCTTGAAGCAGGTGCACTCGCTCCACAGGTGAGGAAACCTTGGCTGAGAAATCCAGCAGCTTCCCTGAAGTCACACAGTTGACAATCAGTGAAGCCGGGATTCAAAAGACCCTGCTGATCAAACGGGATGCAATCAAGAAGCCAGCCAAACCTGGCAGTGGGACTCCAGAGCCGGCCCCACTAACCCCTGATGGTCTGTGAATTCCTACCATGGAGCCCAGCGTGTCCTTTGGCAGAGGCTAGGGAGTATATGGTGGCCAAAGGCACCAGCCAAGGAGCCAGACTGCCTGGGTTCCTCTTTCAGCTCCTTCTCTCCCTGTGTGGATGCTTGAGTGCGTTACCCAGCCCTCTGTGCCTCAGTTCCCTCCTCTGTATCACGTGAAGGCACCTGGATGGGACTGGGTGGGATAGGCACTCCCACCCACTCAGAGCTCCCACGTCCCACTACCTACTAAAGACTACCTTTGTCCTTGGCCCCATACCGGGTCCAGTCTGTCGAGGTGGAGCGCAGGCCTGTGGTACAATGCAAGGTGACTGTGTGTAAATCCTGCACCAGAGAGAGCCATGGGATGGGGGCTGAGTTAAAAAACTCACAGACCCCTCATCAACACAGTGGCCAGCACATGTGCAGCCCTGTGCCAGGGACCGTGGAGCTCACCAACCATGCTCCTCCAGCCCATCTGGAGCTCGCGCCCCCAATCCCAGCACCCTCTTCATCTTAGCTATTGCACCCTTGAACACTCCATAGTACTTTTTCCTGGATCTCATCTGTGAATTTCCCCGGTTAGGCTGTGAGTACCCTAAAAGCAAGGACTCTAGTTTCCCCCTCCTCCATCTGTGATAAAGGCTGGTCCAGACATCAGGCCCTCAAAACACACTTGGAATGGATGGAATTGGGTTTGGGGGCTTACATACTATAACTTGGGATGGCTCGTTAAAGATTCATTCTTACTAGAGGTGGAAAAAGGAACAGTATTGGGGGGGTGGATGTGAACTTGGATGCAAATGCATGCAAACCACTGTGCAATGATATGCAGATGTGTGTCCTGGATCTGTGGGAAGGAGTCCTACGACTTCAGAATCCTAGTTCTGGCGGGCTTAGCTCTCCAAGGGGCTCTGTGCCTGTGGGGGATCTTGCCATCTTTTGTGGCCATGCTGAGAGCTGGCTGCTGTGCGGCATTCTGGTGCCAGTGGAAACCATTTGGGGATCCATGTCATCTTCTGATCCTCTATGAAGCTGCTCCCACCCACCAGGGCAGATGAGCCAACAGGAGGCTGTAAAGACAGAGGCCTGCCTGAGGAAAGTCTGGTGTGTAGCCAGAGCTCGAGGATCCTAGGTTCCAGGGACACAGCTCTGGGGGACCATGGAGCATGGGACCAGGGAGGAAAGACAACACTTGGTCTCATTTCCAGCTCTCTGCTGTGGCCACCACTGGGAAGCCCCTCCCCGTAGCCACTCCCAGCCCTAGGCTGGGCTGTGCTGTCCACCAGCCCTCAGCCAGTGCCCCACATGGCAGGCAAGCCATGGCACCTGGGAGATCTAGGGGCTTCCCAGCACTGAGAGCCACCATGTATGGGGCACCCTCTCTGGCCAGACACCATGACCAAACACTTTAACCTTTTTTTTTTTTTTTTTTTTTTGAGATTGAGTCTCACTCTGTCACCCAGGCTGGAGTATGATGTCTCAATCTTGGCTCACTGCAACCGCTGCCTCCTGGGTTCAAGCCGCCTCCTGGGTTCAAGCGATTCTCCTGCCTCAGCCTCCTGAGTAGCTGGGATTACAGGCGCCTACCACCATGCCCAACTGATTTTTGTATTTTTAGTAGAGACGGGATTTCGCCATGTTGGCCAGGCTGGTTTTGAACTCCTGACCTCAGGTGATCTGCCCGCCTCGGCCTTCCAAAGTGCTGGAATTACAGGTGTGAGCCACTGTGCCTGCCCTTAACCATATTATATCGCTTAATCCTTGACAGCCCCACCAGATAGGCAATATTGTTACGATCCTCATTTTATGGATGAAGAAACAGAGGCTAAGGTCATCCAACCTGCAAATGGTAGAGCTGGGATTCAAACTTAAAACTGTCAGACTCCAAAAGTGGCCCTCTTAACTGCCACTACCTGCCTCCCCTCCCACACTACAATGGCCACTGCGCACCCAGTCCCCATGAGGGACATTTGGGAAGGAGGACAAGTCCAGGGTTGAGAGGGAAAAGTTCCAGTGTAGCAGTTGGGGTTCTGCCCCCATGCGAGGTAAGGTAAGCTGGCAGCCACCTAATTGAATCACACACAACCCCTCCGCACCCCCCCTGCCTCACCTAGAATGTCCCCCACTCAACTGCGGCAGCACTTGGAGTCTGACCATTAGAACCTCATATGCGTTTTTTCAGAGAATGCTTTTTCTGTGGGACAAACACTGCTTTGTTTTCTTTTCTTTTCTTTCTTTTTTTTTTTTTTTTTTTTTTGTGACAGAGTCTCTCTCTGTTGCCAGGCCAGAGTGCAGTGGCCCAATCTCGGCTCACCACAATCTCCACCTTCCAGGTTCAAACGATTCTACTGCCCCAGCCTCCCGAGTCTACAGGTACGTGCCACCACACCCAGCTAATTTTTGTATTTTTAGTAGAGATGGGGTTTCATCATGTTGGCCAGGATGGTCTTAATCTCTTGACCTCATGATCCACCCACCTTAGCCTCCCAAAGTGCTGGGATTACAGGAGTGAGCCACTGCACACGGCCACTGCTTTCTTTAGTCTCCTATTTTAAAAGACAAATCCCCTTGGAAGGCAGGAGAGGCTGAGTCAGCAGGGAGGTCCTAGAGAAAGGAATACAAAGCCAGGAGGGCCCAGACGGCAAATTCTGTGATCAAATTCAGTGATGCTATGGCCCTGGGATGATGATGACAGTGACGGTGAGCCCAGACACCCTACCCAGGGCACCTGCTACTCTTTCCCTCCAGTTGCACAGCATATTCCACACCCTGTAGATCCTCAATCAATGGTATTCTAATTAGTCATAGCAGGAGGGTAAGCTGAAGAGATGTAGCGGAACTGCAATTTTCACTCCATTTTACAGTCCAAGAAACTGAGGCCCAGAAAGGCTGTGAGTAGCTCCAAGTTGACAGTGGGTCACAGCAGAACCAGATCAGTACTCAGGTCTCCAGAGTTGGGGGGAGGGTACAATGAGAGGCTGGTGGGTGGCATCCCGCCTGGCAACGCAAACCCTGGAGGCCCCATTTCCTTCAGAGAGTCAAGGGGACCAGGTCAGGGGGAAGGGGAGAGAGGACAGGGGCAGAGAGGTGATGTGAGGGAGCAGACTGGGCCGTCAGTGCCTCGGAATCTTCAGGGGCTCTGCGAGGCGGCCCAAGGCCGGGGTTCCCACAGTGGCAGGTGGGCACCAAGCGGGCCAGGCTGGACAGGGCTGGCACCAACTCTAGCAGGGGTGGAGGTGCCAGCTCTCACCCGCCAGCCGGCCTGCCAGCTGGGGAAGCTTAATTAGAATTCCTCAGCCCTCCAACCCATTTCCTTCCTGGTGAACAGGACAGCTAATGGCCCCTGTCGCCTGCTGCCAGGGTGAGGTGGGTCGGGCTGGCAGCTTCATGCTGGGCTGGGGGTAGGTGTGACCTCTAACAACGCAGGAAGCGTGCCTCTCCCCTGCCTTGCAGGAGGGAGCAGCCCCCAGTGTGACCCGAAATTTCCCCAAGTTAAAGACCATCTGCCTGTCTATCCATCCCCCCAGGGCCCAGAGGGCTGGTGAGTGTGGACAGACAGACACGGTCTGTGGGAAGCTGCAGTGATTAATGAGTGATGAAAACCAGACTCTGTCAGGATGGGGGTGGGGACAGAGAAGCAGAGAGAGGCTGTCCATCTTATGCTTGGCTCAGCTCTAAGCTCACAGCTCAGGGGAGGAGGGTGGAGGCAGCTGAGGGTAGCATTGGGCCCTGGCCTCAAAGTCCCAGCCTGAGCATAGGATGCCACTTCATGGACACCCCCGTCATCTCCCAGCACCTCCTTCAGCCTCTGCCCTGGAAAGACTCCCCCGGAAGGAAGTAGCTTTACCCCCAAATCCTAGGGACTTGTACTGGCCCTCAAATATCTGTCCCAGAATACCCCAGAAGCCACAGGGAACAGCAGAGGAAACAGCCTCACCAGGCCTCCACTCTTCTCTTCATGGGGCCAACTATTCTGGGGCCCAGACCCTGAAGCTCCTCTCGCCCCTCATCCCCACAAACACGTGGCCATGGCCACAGCCCCAAACTCTGCCCCAGGACCTGCCCGGCCCAGGCTTCACCCTGGAGACTGTGAAAAGCTGAAGTCAAGCAGATTTTTCTCATATGTCAAGGACAGCAAAAGCTACATCTAAGAGGATTCAGCTCAAACCTCCAAACCTGCACATACACGGTCGGGAGAAACCCAAGCAGGAGAAAGGCTTGCACATCCGCTGCCTTTGGCCCCCAACCCGACAGACACCTGGAGGGACCTTGGCAACATCCTCTGCCCCTGCCAGAAAATATTCCCACACTGGCCCGTGTGCCCCGGGGGCCTGGGATTCCACCATTCAACCCTGCCCTCCCTCTAGAGAACTGAACTCAAAGAGTCTTTCGGAGGTTTTCAGTGTGTCGCCCCTCCCAGGGCCTGGGATCTGGCCAGGGAGGGCCTGAAGGAAGGAAATGGGGCACGGATAGAGGAAGTGCCTTCGGGAGGGTGGAGCACCAAGGCAAACTTTGCTGACCAAAGACTCTTGCTGCTGGCCGAGCAGGCCTGCCTGTCATGAGAATCAAAATTGTTTTCTGGTTGTCAACGAAGTATTTCCAAGGTAGTTGTTTTGCTGTGGCCAGGCACGCGGGTGAGGAAGGCAATAGGGAGTGCTTCCTTCTGGCCTGCCAGGTACTTTGTGCGTATCTGTTGGCCCATTGCATCTAGAAACTCCTTCTGAAGAAACTGAGACTTGAGGAGGTTGCCTGCCCCCACACTCCTCAGGGGCTAAGTGACAGAGCTGAGATCTCTGGTCAGCCAGACACAGAGCCCTCCTACTTTTGGAAGGAAGCCCCACCCTGCCGGAGAGGGAGAACTGGACAGCATCTGGGAAGAATGAAGGAGGTTTTTAGAAAAGGCCTCTCTCTGCAGGAATGAGAAAAACCTTCATCAGGGCTTCTTAAACAATAAAGCAGGAACAAAACCTCCCTCCCTGCAAACATTTCTGGACTCCCAGGAGATGCCTGACTGTGCCCAACAAATGATTAAGAAAGCGAGTCTAAAATTTTAAAAATCCCCATCCCGACAAGTCAGAGAATGCTTTTTACTGGATGTGGGGGAGGGGAAGCCGAAGCGCATAGCTCCTTGGATCTCAGTTCCTGCCTCTTGCCTTAACAGAGCCCAGACTTGTCATCTGAGAGTTAGGGGGAGGCTGAGGTCACTGCCCTTCTCTGGTTTCTGCCAAGAGCTCTGCCCTTCTCCAAGGAGGTGGCGGGGCTGGGATGGCTTTGCACCCTGCAGGCTGCGGCAGGATGGCATCTGCCAGGGCGCGTCTTAGGAAGGGGAGTGTGAGATGCAGGTCTCCCACCTCTGGTGCTCCGGGCCAAGGCTGAGTGTCTGTGGTTCCTTTGTGGCCATTCAAGTGAGAAAAGCATTCGTGATGCCAAAAATCAGCTAGGCTCAGCCCTGAGCCCCAGCCAGGCACCTGCAACCTGAGCGCCTCACTTAGCCTGTCCCATCTGCAAAGGGGGACTCATCAGATGCTTCCCAAAGACCTTCTCAGGGTAAAATGAGAAAGCAGAGTATATTCATCTTCTATTATTACAAAGTTAGCAGCTAAAACACTACCCATTTTTATTTTGCAGTTCCGGTCAGAAGTCCAGGTGGGCTCGGCTATAGTCTCTGCTTAGGGTCTCACAAGGCTAAAAATCAAGGTGAGAGCTGCCTGGCTCCTAACTGAAGCTCTTTTCCAGAAGCCTTGGGAAAGCATCTGCTTGCAAGCTCATTCGGGTTGTGGTGGAATTCCACGCCTGCAGTTGCAGGACTGAGGTGGCTGTCAGCCAGGGATCCCTGTCAGCTCCTCGAAGCTGCTCTCTCTCGGGTCCTGTCCACACGGTCCCCTCCTTCTTCAAGTCATCAAAGATGCATCAAGCCCTCCCTCACACTTCACATCTGTGACATCCTCTCCTGCCAGCAGCCAGAGAAAACCCTCTGCTTCGAAAGGGCTTGTGTGATTAGATTCGGCCCCCTACCAGCTAATCTTTCTTTTCTTGGACTAAGGGTCAACTGATTTCTATCCTGAATGTTGTCTTTGAAGTCCCTTTGCCATATAATTTCACAGGATCGTGGGCTCGATGTCTCAGTCTCATCATGTTCAGGACTTCAGATAGAAATCTTGGGGGCCATATTTAGAATTCTGCCTACATGGGAGGCAAAGTGCTTTGTCATCTTGAAAGTGCCAGACTTAGGCTGTCATGACAGGCTTTCCTTCCCTCTGCCCCAGGAGTGCAAAGGGTGGCACTGGACTAGGGGTGGTCACCTCCTCCTCTTGAGCCTGCCTCTGGGCTATTCATGACTGGGAGAGGGAGCCCTGTCTCAGGACCCTGGGACTTAATCCTATCCATTGCCTTCCCCTTCCAGATCTTCAGCCACTCCACACCCTGCAGGTTCCTTCCTGGGCTCTGCCCTTCCTTCAGACTCTCTGGGCACCACCCCTTCCTGGGATCTATGATGGCCGTCTACACTCGCCTGCTCCATTCTCTGTCCCCTGGTACCTGACTCCTACTGGCCCCCACTGCCTTAATCTGTTCTCCCTCCCCGATCCCAGTGGACGCCGTCCAGGCCATCTCTGCCAGGCCTTCCTGTGACAGCAGCCATAGAGTCTGTCTTGTACCTGTGCTATTCCCAACACCCAGCCTGGTGCCAGGAGCTTAGCAGACACGCTAGCAAATATTCATCATGGTGTGTCTGGATCCGTGTATCTATGTGGTCCATGTGCTAAAGGGCTCCCTGCCCCAAACCTGAGCATACATCATCCACTCCCCCCTCTGCAAGTGACACCGTGTCACTCTCTTCCTCAGCCTGAGGGCAGTGACAAAAGTGAGAGGCTGCAGGAGTGGGTCCATCAGGACAAAAGGCCAGCACTGACCCTGTTCTGTCTCTTGCCATGCCCTCCCCCCGCCCCCGCTGCCACACACACACACACACACACACACGCCCATAGCAGAGGCTCTGTGTTCTCTTTGGCCCAAGGCTGGGGAGGGCAAGAGCCACCACCCACCAGGCTTCTGCCCCTCACCATATCTGGGCCTCAGTTCAGCTGACCCCTCTAGGAGTTACTTGTGCTGGCCTCAATCTTTTCTCTTTTTTTTTTTTTTTTTTTGAGACAGAGTCTCGCTCTGTCTGAAATGCAGTGGCACAATCTCAGCTCACTACAACCTCCAACTCCAAGGTTCAAGCGATTCTCCTGCTTCAGCCTCCCAAGCAGCTAGGATTACAGGCACCCACCATCAGGCATGGCTAATTTTTGTATTTTTAGTAGAGACGGAGTTTCACCATGTTGGCCAATCTGGTCTTGAACTCCTGACCTCAGGTGATCCACCCACCTCGGTCTCCCAAAGTGCTGGGATTACAGGCGTGAGCACCCGGCCAATCTTTCTTCATTCTGTCCCTGAATTTAGACCTGTGTTCTCTTCCCTCAGAGACCCACCCACTTCCTCTTGGGAGTCCAGCCGAGGACAGTGTGGTTTGAAGAACGTTCTAATCCCAGCGCCAGAGCTCTGAGAGAAAAAATGACTACAAACCCTGGAATGTGAAGCCTGCTGCTTCCTGCAAAGCATTTTGAATGAAACACGTAACCAACAGCTGCAGCACAGAAAATGGAAACTCTGAGGGACGTCATGGCTCCAGGTCCCAAATAGCAGGGTTGTGAGCAGGACACGCTCTTCATTTCAGCCCAGCCCGGACACCCTCAGCACCACCTGCTCTCCTTCCAGGAACCAGGCCCATCATGCCAAGGACGTGCCCCTGTTACTCACTTAATCCAAACACCCCCAGCCCCCAACACAGCCAGACACCCCCGTGTATAGGGGTGAGACCCCCTTCCCACCCACCAGTTCCCAAAGGCATCTAAGACCTCCCAGCCCAGCCACTCTGCCCTCTCAGGAGCAGGCTAATGCATCCCCCATGATCCCCATCCTGGAACTCAGTCCCAGGCCAGGCTGGGCAGTGCCATCCAATTCATGCAAAGCAGGAAGATATCATTGCTGAAG
The DNA here is from genome assembly GCA_963573385.1 of Cacajao melanocephalus. Lineage (NCBI taxonomy): Eukaryota > Metazoa > Chordata > Mammalia > Primates > Pitheciidae > Cacajao > Cacajao melanocephalus. The sequence continues at coordinate 156,349 of CAUYLG010056729.1, read as the reverse complement.
CTGCTCTAGGGCAGACTTGGGGTGGGGGGGCTGGACAGAGAGCTCATGAGGAGCAAGAGGCCCGGGAGTTGGAGAATTCCTAAAGATCGCTCCTGCATGAAGGGAAGACACGCGAACATTTTTTCAACATTTTTTTAGAGGAGATATAACACACTCAGTAAAACATACTCGTCTTAATGGTGTGGCTTAATGAACTTTCATATCCATACACACCTGGATGAAATATAGAACACTGCAAATACCCCAGAAGAGCCCCTGGATCCCGTTCCCAGTCAATAGTCATCCCCTCAGAGGTGAACACGATTTTGGACTTCTCTCATGGTCAGTTCATTTTGCCTGTTTCTGAGCCTCACTGAAACGGAATCCCAATAGCGTGTGCTTTCGTGAGCAGCTTGCCCAGTTCATCCTGTCTGTGAGATTCACCTACGTTGCAGACACACTAACGGCCCCACACTCCAAGGGCCATACCAAGGATGTCACGGTTACTTTTTGTTCTAAAGCCTTGACATTGAACCCATTTTACAGATAAGGAAGTTGGTTGAATCAGCAGTTCATTGCCACGACACAGTTAGGACATGGAGAGGCTGGAATTCAAACCTGAGAGAGAGCCAGAACGGATTCTCTTAACAAACTTACAGGGACCTGCCTCCATTATACCTACCTGAGACAGATCTATAGCCTGGAATTTCCTCCCAAGGGAGATCTGTTTCAGGGTTTTGTGCACTAGGGAGCCCAACAGGAGCACTTACTTTACTTTAGTCCCCTATTCTGTGGGGGACACGGGCAAGCAGAAGAGGAGGGGTGAGTAGCAGGTCAGGAGGGCCTCTCAGGAGGCCCAGACCCAGGCAGAGAAGGTTTGAGAGGAAGAGAATGAAGAGGTTCATTTATTTAGTCAGCCAACATTTATCAAATGACTGCTGTATGGCAGGTGCTGTCCTAGCCACTTTCTTTTTGGTTATCTACCTGTATATATCAAACCACTCTAAAATGCAGTGGCTTAAAATGGACAATGAACATTTATTATCCCTCACAATTTTATAAGTTGGCTGGGCAGTTCTTCCACTGATCTCACTGAGGGACTTTTATGTTGCTGCAGCCAGATGACAGCTGCGACTGAAGTCATCTGGGAGTGAGACTATGCTGGCTGAGTCAAGATGGTGGCCTCTGACCGGGTGTGGTGGCTCATGCCTGTAATCCCAGCACTTTGGGAGGCCAAGGAGGGCAGATCGCCTGAGGTCGGGAGTTCAAGACCAACCTGGCCAGCATGGAGAAACCCTGTCTCCACTAAAAATACAAAATTAGCCAGGTGTGGTGGCACATGCCTGTAATCCCAGCTATTCAGAAGGCTGAGGCAGGAGAATCACTTGAATTCAGGAGGCAGAGGTTGCAGTGAGCCAAGATGGCGCCATTGTATTCCAGCCTGGGCAACAAGAGCGAAACTTCATCTCAAAAAAATTTTTTTAAATAAAAAGAAAAGATGGTGGCCTCACACATCGGTCACCCTGGAGAGGACCTGGTGGGCTGGGCTCACTGGGACTGCATTGCTGGGATTCCTTCTCTCTTTCTGTACTCTATGGGCCCCTCCTCCATGTGGCCTTTCCACATCTCGTCTCCATGTGGATTTCTCTAAAAGGGTATCCAGACTTCATACATAACAGCTCAGAGCTCCCAGAAGTGAAAATGTGAAGCCACCAAGTCTTGTTAAAGCTTAGGCCTGGCAAGGGCATGGCATCACTTCAGCCATATTCTGTTGCTTAAGGTGAGTTACAAGCCTGAAAGAGATTCAGCATGGGAGGGAGTTCTACAAGGGAATGACTATCATCAAGGGCCATTTTTGGAGAGTAGCTACCACTCCCCAGAAAAGAAAATTATTTTCTTTTTTCATTTATTCAACAAACACTCACTGTCAGGCACATAGTTCCTTCTTAAATAGAGCATTTAAAGTAAACAACACTTTTGCGTGACTCACTGTCATTCAAGATACCAGCCACTGAGAAGCTCTGTAAAGGGCAAATAACATTCATTGAGAGTTTACTGCATACCAGACCCTGAGCTCGGTGCTTTACACAATCTAACTCGTTTACTCCTTACTCATTTTCCCTCCTTTGAAGTAGGTATTACTGTTTGTCCTATTTTCTAGATCCCTTGGAAAAGAGGTTATCTATTGCCGAATAACAAACCACTCCCAAATATAGTGGTTTAAAACAATGAAAATGATTTATTATCATTCGTGGTTTCTTTGGATCAGCTGGGAAGTTCTGGCTTGGGGTCTCATGAAGTTGTTGTTAGACTGTGCCAGAGGATAGGGTCACGTTCAAGGCTTCTTCACTCAGAGGTCTGGCACCTGGACTGGGAGGACATACACAAGTGGAGGCGGTGAAAGCCAGAGTCTTTCAGCCATCTCTATATCCACGTGGCCTCTCCACATGAGCTCTCCAACCTGACAGCCCCCAAATGCTAGACTTTTTTACATGGCCACTCAGTGATCCACAGGTACACCTCCAGAAAGAGAGAGCAAGACAGAAGCTGCGTCACTTTTCCTAATCCAGTACTTGGAAGCCATGCGTCATTTCTACCTCATTCTAGTTGTTAAGGCAGTTAAAAAGGCCTGCCCAGCTACAGCAGGAGGGAGAAACCATTCCATTTCTTGACAGGAAATGCATCAACGATCTGAGCCATATTTAAAACCACCATAGTTTATCCTCTGGACTTATTTACATTCCTTTCACATACAAAATATACTCATTCCTTTCCAAAGATCCCCCAACGTCTCATGTATTATGACATCAGATTTAGGTTAGAGAGGTCTAGGATCCCATTATCTAAACTATCCAGGTATGGAGGAAGTTCCTCAGCTGCAATTCCTCAGGCAAGTTTCGTAAGTACTATTCCTCTTTATCCAAAGATTTGTGAACTAAAGTCCCAAGTTATCTACTACTGGGCCGGGTTCAGTGGCTCACACCTATAATCCTAGTGCTTTGGGAGGCAAGGCAGGTGGATCACCTGAGGTCAGGAGTTTAAGACCAGCCTGGCCAACATGGTGAAACCCTGTCTCTACTAAAAATACAAAATTAGCTGGGTGTGGTGGTGGGCACCTGTAATCCCAGCTACTCCACGGGCTGAAGCAGGAGAATCAGTTGAACCCAGGAGGCGAAGGTTGCAGTGAGCCAAGATCATGCCATTGCACTCCACCCTAAGCAACAAGAGTGAAACTCTGTGTCAAAAAAAAAAAAAAGTTATCTGCTACTTATACACTGAACATCCAGTGATGTGATAGGCATAGCATAGCCCTTATAAACACTCTCATTCAAGAGAGGGGAAAGGAGGCACACAGCCATCACTGGTCCATAGCAATTCTGAAATCCATTCAGGCTCATATTGTATTGCAAAGTTTTGATTAGGGCTCAGTCCTACTGCCTGGGAATGATTCTTTGTGGCTTTTGGCTCTGTTCTCTAGATTCTTGGCTTTGCCTTCTGAATCATCCTTCTCTGTAAAAAATGGCTGGTGACATGGTTTAGCTGTGTCCCCACCCAAATCTCATCTTGAATTCCCACGTGTTGTGGGAGGGACCTGGTGGGAGGTAATTGAATCATGGGGGCAGGTCTTTCCCATGCTGTTCTTGTGATAGTGAATAAGACTCATGAGATCTGATGGTTTTAAAAAGAGGAGTTTCCCTGCACAAGCTCATCCTCTCTTTGCGGGCCACCATCTATGTAAGGTATAACTTGCCCCTCCTTGCCTTCTGCCATGATTATGAGGCTTCCCCAGCCACATGGAACTGTAAGTCCAATCAAACCTCTTTCTTTTGTAAATTGCCCGTCTCAAGTATGTCTTTATCAGCAGTATGAAAATGGACTAATACAGCTGGTGTTTCCAATCAAGTAGTTTCAGCTTGTTTCCTTCCCACAGAATTTTGGGGGTCCAAAAGTCTTTTTTCATTTCATACTATTGACCCTTTTTGCTCCAGCTGGTGGTGCTTCTGACAAAATAATTCTATTAAAAACTATGTGGGTTTCCCATGAATCCTATTGGGGCTTAATCTATTAGTCAAAAGCTATAACCACACATTTCATCAAGAAAACATTCTCTACATTCTTCTTGTAGGGCGGTTGTAAGACAATTTACTTAAGATCCTTAGAAGCCCTGTTGTTTAATGAAGAGGATCTGTGAGGCACATTCTTTTTTATTTTAATTTTTTACATTAATATAAAATGTTTCATGAATTCACATGTCATCCTTGCACAGGGGCCATGCTAATCTTCTCTGTATTGTTCCAATTTTAGTATCTGTGCCGCTGAAGTGAGTACTGAGGCACACTCTTGAAATACTTAGAGGGCCTTTTCTATTCAAAATATTTTATGAAGTCTTAGGTATTTCTGAGATTTTAACAAAGTTTCTTATAGTCCCACTCTGGATTTTATCTTTGTCCTGAAGCCCTTTCATACTTTGAGACTCTTTTGCTGTTTGGGAGGCTGAGAATGAGAACCAGATTTATTTTCAAACCCAGCAAGCCCTGGCTCTTTTATATGTTTTATAAATTTTGCTTGAAAGTTAAAGTTTCCTTTTAACTCATCTTTCTCTGTCTTTATGATATACAGCTAAAATAATCCAACTAGCATTTTCAACAGTCTGCTTAAAAATTGTTTTAGCCCAAACCATTAGGTCATTAGGCATATTTTCTTTTTCTTTTTTTTTTTTTTGAGACAGAGTCTGGCTCTGTCACCCAGGCTGGAGGGCAATGGCACAGTCTTGGCTCACTGCAACCTCCGCCCCCTGGGCTCAAGTGATTCTCCAGCCTCAGCCTGCCAAGCAGCTGGGATTATGGGCCTGAGCCACCAAGCCCAGCTAATTTTTGTATTTGTATTAGAGATGGGATTTCACCATGTTGGCCAGGCTGGTCTCGAACTCCTGACCTCATGTAATGTGCCCACCTCGCCTTCCCAAAGTGCTGGGATTACAGGTGTGAGCCACCATGCCCGGCCTTCATTTGGCACATACATTTTCTATTGCTCATATCACTTCAAGTGACAACGTTGCTAACTTTCTTCTACTACATAAGGGTTTGTCCCCTTTCCTTCTGCTTCCAATAACATTTTCTCACTTTCCTTTAAGCCCTCACCAGCAACTTCCTTGAGAACGATCGGGCTTCTACCAAGAATACCCTCAAAGCCCTTACAATCTCTGCTCATCTCCCAGTCCTAAAGCCACATGACTTAGGGTCGGTTAAGGCGGCATTCCACTTCTAGGTTATAAAAAAGTCTACATCAGCTATCTATTGCATGATAAGAAACTATCCCCAAACAGTGGTCTTAAGAAAATAACAATCATTTATTTTGTTCATGAATTTGAAGGTTGACTGGGACTAAGCTAGGCAGTTCTCAGGGTGTCTCATGAGTTTGCAGTCAATTGGTGGCTGGGGTTGAGGTCAGCTCGAATGCTGGGGTCTAGACTAGAAGATTCACACTGCTTGGGGCTGAATGGCTGGGGCTCCTCAGGAATCTCTCACTTCAAATGCAGTCCCTCTACAAGGCAGCCTCAGGGTAGCTGAGCTTCTTTCCCAGCAGCTGAAGCCTCCCTACATGAGTGTCCCAAAAGGAATCATCAGAAGCTGCAGGGTCTAACCTAGCCTTGGAAATTACTCAGTGTCACTTTTGCCACATTCTGTTTGTCTAGGCACTTCCACATTTCCACCAGGTTCAAAAGGAGGGGACGTAGGCTCCACTTCTGTGAGAAGAGAGCCAAAGGATTGTGTACATGTTTTAAAACACACAAGAGTTTAAGTAATATCTCCAAAGCCAAATAGCTGGAAAGTGAGAATTGAGGTTTGAACCCAGGCATTCTGATTCTAGACTCACATTGTTAACTGCTAGTCTACACTGCCTCCTGTAAGTTGTAGACACAAATGGTCTACATGATGCAGAAGTTGGGGAGATAGGGGTTTCCTGGCTTGGGAAACTTACTGTCTTGCTTTTCTGTACTCAGCTTTCTTTCAGAAAGGTAGTAGGACTCATATTAGCTGCAAGGGCGTCTTCGGGGATAGAGTGGCTGCGTTGTCTATAAAATGAATGAACAAATCGGAGCTGGAGCAGCCTCCTCTCAAGGAATTTTCTCTTCCTCGAAATCATTTTCTTCCCATGGCCATCAGAGCCTTGGGTGGTTTCCATGTCACCCTCGTTGTGGCCTGCAGACAGCTCCTTGTCATCTGCTCCTGTGATCTCGCTCTTACCTTCTCACTAGTTTTTTCACACAAGGGAGGAGGAGTAGCCTTTGACATTTCTTTTTTTTAATTTTTTTATTTTTTTCTGTCACTCAGGCTGGAGTGCAGTGGTGCAATCTCAGCTTACTGCAACCTCTGCCTCCTGGGCTCAAGTGATTCTCCCGCCTCAGCTTCCCGAGTAGCTGGGACTATAGGCGCACACCACCATGCCTGGCTAATATTTTGTATTTTAGTGGAGATGGAGTTTTACCATGTTGCCCAGGCTGGTCTCGAACTCCTGACCTTAGGCAATCCACCCACCTTGGCCTCCCAAAGTGCTAGGATTACAGGCGTGAGCCACCACGCCTGGTCTATCCTTTGCTATTTCAAGAATATCTGCCAGCCTGTTTGGAGGAAGGCATCCTTTCAAGCCTGAAGATCATTCATCAGAAGAAGATGAGGCTTCTGTGGACTTTCTCAGGCCAGAGAGTTTTCCTACATTTCCTTTAAGTCTTGACTTTAAACAGGTTTGACTTTGAACATCTTTGTTATGAGCCTTAAAGTCCTGAATAGGACTTGCATGATAGACCATGTCCAGTGAATCTTGTCTGGAATAACCCTTCATATTCTGAATGAGGCCTTGCTGCGGAAGACAGATCATTCTGAAAGCACATGGTGGACAGGCAAGGCCACCATAAATGGGGATGTCATCTGTGCAATGTACAAAAGGGCTGGGACAAGAAAGTGAGCAGAGAATGGCCTGAAACCCAGTCCTCAGTCCACCGGCCAAAGCTTCCCCCCTGGCCAGGGGCTGTGTCTGCCTGGAGGAAAGGACAGCTTTTTCTTGCTCGTCCACCCAGAGGGAGGCATCTTTTTCTAACTCAATGAAGATACCATATGTATTAACAGCAGCACCAGGGGAAGGTGAGAAGATAAAAATATAGTAACCTACTCCACAGAACAAGCAATAGAAATTAACCCTGACAAATCACAATAATACATTTATTAAATTTCAAGAAAAGGTTGAACAATTGAGCCTTGGGAAAGGATGTAAGTATCTGGAGTCAATGCATCTCCTCACTAGAACATTCCCATTAAAGCAACCACATTCCCATAGCTCCCAGTCTCTGCCCCAGTTCAAAATTCCAGAATCTTGAGATAGATAATCTGATTGGCCCAGCTATGGCCCTCCATACCAATCAGCTATGGCTAGGACCAGGAGGAGTTGTAGAATCTAGCGTCTGTACCATAGACAGCCACTCAGCCCCCGTGCCATGGCTGTCAGGTTCGTGCTCAGAGAAAAGGCCCTAATAGTGAGCCTTTCAGCCCTCCAAGAATTCTTACAGCAGTGCTGTACAATTGTCCAGGATTTGTGATCTTCCCACAAAGTCCTGGGAAGTTGATCTGACCCAACCAATGAGAACAAAATGTTCCTGTAGCTGTTCAGCCATTTAATTTCACCCTACAAACAGCAGTCTGTGACATTTTCCATTTTCCACATTTTTCCAAAGCTCTTGTTTATTAATACTTTTAGCATCAATAAAAAGTCAAATTCTTCATATTCTTCTGCTTATTAAGAACTGTGTCATTGGGTGTGGTGGCTCATGCCTATAATCCCAGAACTTTGGGAGGCTGAGGTTGGCAGATCACTTAAGGTCAGACATTCGAGACCAGCTTGGCCACATGGTGAAACCTTATCTCTACTAAAAATACAAAAATTAGCTGGGCATGGTGATGCATGCCTGTAGTCTTGGCTACTCAGGAGGCCAAGACAGGAGAATTACTTAAACCCGGGAGGCTACAGAGTGAGCCTCCATCACAAAAAAAAAAAAAAAAAAAAAAAAACGCTATGTCACAGAAGACTAGAGGATTCAGCTTTGTAAAACTGTTCAGAGGCCAACCTACTTTGGGAGGCCAAGGCAGGAGGATTGCGTGAGGCGAGGAGTTCAAGACAGCCTGGGCAACATAGCAAGACCCTGTTTCTACAAAAATAATTAAAATTTAGCCAGGGCCGGGCACAGTGGTTCACACCTGTAATCCCAACACTTTGGGGGGCCAAGGTGGGAGGATAACTTGAGTCCAGGAGTTTGAGATCAGCCTGGGCAACATAGCAAGACCCCATCTCTATTCAATAATTTTTTTTAAAATTAGCCAAGTGTGGTGGCATGCATGCCTGTAGTCCCAGCAACTTGGGAGGCTGAGGTGGAAGGATTGCTTGAGTGATCCCTGTCTCAAAAAATAAAATAAAATAAAGAAATGAATTCTGACAAAAGCCACAAAATTAATTTGTAGTGTCTTGATTGGCAACCTCTTAAAATATTTTTTTAAATTATGATATACAGTCATGAACCACATGATGTTTCAGTCAACAAAGCATCACATATACAATAGTAGTCCCATAAGACAATGATACCACATTTCTCCTGTACCTTTTCTCTGTTTAGATACACAAAATACTTGCCATTGTGTTACATTTGCCTTCACTATTCAGTGCAGTAACATGGAGTACAGGTTTGCAGCCTTCGAGCAATAGGCTAGACCATATAGTCTATTCCATTCTAAGTTTCTGTAAGTACACTTGATAATGTTCACACAATAACAAAATTGCTTAACAACATATCTCTGAGAACTAATTCCCCATCATTAAGCCATGCATAACTGTATTTAAAATGTACACAAAATGGTACAGAAACCTTCATTGCCTCTCCCCAGATTCAACAGATATTAAGGTTTTGCCATTTTGCTTCAGATTACCTTATCTTTTTAAAAGGAATAAAACATTACAGCTACAACTAAATCCCTGCCCCATATCCCTTCTCTCTCCCACCCACACAGATATGACTGCCATCCTAAAGTCAGTGCGTCATTTTCAAGAGTGATTTTGGTTTTGACTTTTTGTTTGGCCCTCAGGTGCAGAAGTTGAGTTCGTCATTCTTCTCGATGGCATGCTGCCATCACTGTCTGCACAGAGGCCCTCTCTTGTTTTATTTATTTATTCCTTTAATCCTCATTCACCAGCCCAGCCTCTCTAACCATAAATGAGGCAACCACATTAATTTGTTTAACATCACATCTTTGTGTCTCTATAAAAGATACATTGCTGACCAGTTGTGGTGGCTCACACCTATAATCCCAGCACTGTGGGAGGCCGAAGTGGGTGGGTCACCTGAGGTGGGGAGTTCAAGACCAGCCTGGGCAACATGGTGAAACTCCATCTCTACTAAAAATACAAAAATTAGCTGGGCATAGTTGCAGGCACCTGTAATCCCAGCTACTCAGAAGACTAAGGCAGGAGAATGGCTTGAACCCAGGAGGGGGAGGTTGCAGTGAGCTGAGATCATGCCATTGCACTCCCGCCTGGGCACAAGAGCAAAACTCAGTCTCAAAAAAAAAAAAGTTACCTTTCTGTGTGCAGGTATTTTTAGTTTATATGAATGATGTGGTGCAGATTTCACTCTGTTTCTTGCCATCTTCAGGCATCACTGTTTTCAGGTCCACCCACATTGTTGGCTGTACATCTAGCTGGTTCTGCATTCACCCCACTGTATTATACTTATCCCATTCTTGTTCCATTTCCCCAGGTGAGGTGGGAGAGAGAAGAGCAAACTGATGACATAATGGGCCTGTCCTTGAGACTCCATCCTAGGAGCGAGATACTAATACCCCCTTTCCAACCACATGTGTACATGTGTACATGCACATGAACACACACACAGACACACATACACACACACACACACACACACACACACACAACTTCAGCTGGGGGCCCAGCGAAGGTAGGGGTGGGGGAAAGAAACTGGGAGTTTTATCAGAAAAGGATCTATCCTAGAGCTCTGGTACTACTAAATCCAAGTCCTGGCCTCCTCCAGGAAGCCTCCCCTGACCACTCTGTTCCATGCAGGTCTCTCCCTCTTCTGGGGATGACAAATCTCATTCAATCATGCACTAGTCTAGTCTGGTCTTTCTGTTACTATCTCCTTGATCAGACCAAAATCCCATTAAAGGGAAAGACCATCTCTTGTTCTTTGTGTCTCTCTTGCTCAAGGCCTGTCCCAGAGGAAGTGAGAGCAGGGAGTGGGAAGTTGGATTTTGCTTCATTCAGGTTCTACTTCCTCTGTTTTAGGAACATGCCATCTTTCAGCAGACAATTACGTGTCGGGTTTGTAGGAGTCCAGAGAGCAAACATGCGCTGCGCCAGCTCTCGGGGTGGTTGGGGGTAGGAGGGGCTTTTCATGGGGGATGTGAACATCCAAACACGAAGCTGGAGGACAAGGTGGAGGGTACACAGACCTGAGCACGCACCTGGGGCGCAGAGGAGGAACCGCCAGCTCAGTGCACAGGGAGGCCAGGGAGGGCTTCTAGCAGAGGTCACAGCCAAGTTGAACCTGAGAAAGAAAAGTTAAGCTTGGAGCAAGGGGAATAGGAATTAACATAGGGAGGATGCAAGAAATCTTGTGTGTGTTCCAGTCATTATGGCTGCATAAAAAATTATCATAACATTGGCCTAAAACAACCCTTAATTATGTTTGGTATCCAGTGAGGGTCAGGAATCTGGACAGGGCACAGCAGGAGGAGCTTGTCTCTGTTCTCTGCTGTCTGGGTCCTCTGCTGGAAGCATGGAAGGCTGGCATTTGGAATCATCTAAAGGCTCATTCACTCACAAATCTAGTGGTTGAGTCTGGCTGCAGGTTAGAGGCCTCAGATCTCCTCCACATGGGTCTCTCCATGTGGGCCAGTTTGGGCATTTCCATAGCACAGTGTCTAGATTCCTCCGGCGCACATTCCAAAGAGAGAGAGAGCTAGATGGGAGTTCTAGCTTTCATATGACTTAGCATCAAAAATCATTCCTCTTGCCATGGTCTATTGGTCAGAGTGGCCTCAAGCCCCATCCCAAGTTGATGAGAGGAAACAGAGACCCCCGTCCTCTCGGTGGGAGGAGTGACAGTCACGTTGCAAGAGCATGTGGGTTGGGAGATAGACTGTGGTGCAGTCATCTTTGAAAAACACAATCTCCACCACCTGTGTTGACGGGGATGGAGGGGGTGGGGGGAACAACAATTAGATAGACCGGTGTCCACTATTGCTGGAGCACCAAGCGCAAGGTGAAGGCAGGCAGGTATAAGGCAACAAGGATAGATCAGACCAGGTTCTGTAGGGTCTTAAAAAGCACACGTAGGACAATGTTTATAGGCAAAGGAGGACTTTGGAAGCCCCAGGACTCCTGCTCCCTTATTCCCTCCACCCAACATCCCCTCTGTGTCTGATCAGAAAATACCCAAGGCCCCCCATGAGTAGCTGAAGCAGAGGAACTCTCAAGGTTTAGGCTTTCACCTAGGTTGGCTCTTCAAATGTATAGTAAGGTGGTAGACAGCCAGAAAGCCAGGTCTGTGTCCCGGGAGTTAGAGTCAAGGGTAGCTAGCCTGCAGCTCCCTACCCCTGTTCCTGTGTTCGTGTGCACATCACATGTACCTAGCCTAGCCCAATCTCACACCCTGAGTCCCATGGATGCTTGGGTGGCAGGTGGGGACTTTTCCGAAGTGCCCTTCCAGGTCCACTTTGAGTGGTTCTAGGCAGAGCACGATCCATGCTTCATACACCCAGGCTCAGGAGGTGCAGGCCAAAGGGGTAGCATGATACCAAGAAGAGAGCTCTAGTTTGGGATGGGAGTCCTGTGTTCTCATCCTGCCTCTGCTCAACCAGCTGTGGGCCTCAGGGAAGACATTTCCTCTGCTGGACCTTGCAGCAAATGCAAGAATTGGACTAGACATGAGTTTTTCTCCAAGTGTCATCCTTGGAGCTCCCGCATTAAAATCACGCACCCAGAAAACTACAGTGAGATGCCACCTCACACTCACTAGAATGCTAAAATCACAAAGACAGACAATATCAGGTGCTGACAAAAAGGTAGAACAACTGGAACCCTTATATATTGCTGGTGGGGATGCAAAATCATATAGCTACTTTATAATCTAGTAAATCTAAACACCTTCCCTATGACCCAGCAATTCCACTCCTAGACATTTATCCAAAAGACACAAACACGTGTCCACACACACACACACACACACACAAAAGACTCATGAGGAATGATCATAGCAGCCTTATTTATAACAACCAAAAATTAGAAACAGTCCAGGTAGCTGCCCATCAACAGGTGAATGGATCAAAAAAAACCTGTTTACTCGAAAGAAACTACTGTATGGCCCCATTTATCATGAAGTCCAAAAACTGATGAAACTTTAGGAATGGCGCCAGAAATCAGAGCTGTAATTGGCTGGGAGGATGAGCAGTGGGATGGAGAAACGGAAAGAGGACCCATGGAACTTTCTGGAGTGATGGAATGGTTCTTTATCTTGATGGAATGTGGGTGACACCGAGGTTTACATTTGTCAAAATGCATGGAACTGCACACTTAAGATCGTGTATTTCATTTCCCTGTTATGTCTTATATTTTATTATGTATTATTAAAAATATTTGGAGGGGTAAAATGCAGCTTCCTGGGTGCCCCAGACTCACTGAGTCAGAGAGTCCTCTGTGGTGGGGCCCTGGAATCTGCATGCTGAACGTGCTCCAGCTTTGGAGAGAGCATTAGACTTGAGGCCCAGGTCCCCAGGGGCGATACCCACACACCGCTGCCCACCCCCCTCCGACGTCCCCCACTGCACATGATCCCACTCAGCCCTTGGCGCTTTCCCCCCGACGCCCGCCAAGCCCCCAGCCCTCTGCCCAGTCGCCCCTGGTAACCAAGAAAGGGCTGGAAAATCCTCAAAGTGCAGCCGCCCGGGAGGGGCCGTCCACAGTGTCAGCGAGACAAGGGCACATACAAAATGCGGGGTAATTGCCGCTTCTCTAATTCGCGGCCCTTTGTGCGGCGGCGCGGAGCCGGCGGCCGCGCTCCCAAGCCCCGGCCTTTCAGCCGCCCAGGGGGGGCCCGGCGGCCGCGCTCCCCGCGCTCCGCAGCGCATAATTAATCGGGCTTCACAGGGCCCGGGACAAAGGCGCCCATTCACCCCGCCGCTCCTCCCCCCGGGGATATTGTTATTTCTAAAAACTGCAGCCAGCTGGGCCGCAGAGAAACGTCAGCTCTGTGGGAGAATGAGCGCCCGGCCGGGCCGCGAGGAGACTGGGAGCTCTGTCTCTCGCGCCCCGCGCGGGATTAGAGCGGCCGGGGAGCCGGGGTGGGCAAGGGGCCCGGGGTCTTTTCTGAAGTCTGCACGACTCCTCAGAAAGCCTCGTGATTTCCATGGGGCCCTGGAGGAGGGCGCCATGGAAATGGTAATGCGGGGCATTGAGGCTGGCTCTTAGGGAAGGAGGGGGGCGCGTCCAGGCCGCCCGGGCTGTGGCACGGCTCCCGGGTGGGAGGGGCCGGTGGACGGCCCAGTGGCCAGGCCCGGATGCCCCCACCTGTACCAGGCCCTCTCGGACACCGGGGAAAAGGTATCCAGGAATAAAGGCCCGAGTGTGGGTCCGAGGGGCCTGCAGTTAAGGTAGGGGCAGGGGATGAGGTGCCTCCACAGTCACCCAGCTCTGCTCCAGGGACCACCAAGAGAGCTGATTGAAAGCGATGCCTACACACTCCTGGGCCTCATCACTGAGGATCCAGGCTCCCAACTTCCCAGGCATCTGCATTTTCCTAAGCTCTCCAAGCACCTCTCAGCCCACCAACATTTGGTTACCACTCAGCACTGTCCCAGGGAGATGGCTCTGGTGCTCCACTTGCCATTTCACAGGCAGGAAATGGGCCCAAGGAGATAAAGGACTTGTCCAAGATCACAGAACAGAACTGGGACTGGCCCTAGGGCATGCTGGTTGTGCACAAAAGCAGAGCAGAAGGAAGAAGGTGCTAGAAAGAGGGGCTTGGGCCTCGCTTCCTCCCCTAAGCATCCCCTCCTGCTCCGGGCGTCTGAGCTCTCCCTTCCTGGCCTCTCCTTGCAGGAGACAGGTCTGCCTGGTTAAATGCCTCCACCGTGTTCTGTTCTTCCTCGTGAGTTTGCTGGGGTTCTCCTACCTGCTCCATCAGAGGCACTGTTGAGTGCAGGCCCAGAGGCCCCACTGGTTTTATGCCAGGGTCGGTGCCCAGCAGAGCCCCAGCCAGGGCTTATTGGATGGGAGCAGTATCTCCTGACTCCAGGGTCTAGATCTTCTAGGCTGCATTCCTCTTCAAAGTCCAGTGTCCTGCCCAGGCCCAGGAGAGGCCCAAGTCCCAGGTCGGCAGTGCTGGGCTTCACCTTTGCCATTGAACCCAAGGAAACGGGCACCCAACTATTCCTCCTCCCAAACCTGGGAGCAGTTGTGAAGAGCCGCCATAGACTTCCAAAACCTCAGCATCCTGAACACCTCCCAGGCCAAGCAGAGGCCTTTCCAAAACCCTGCCCCTCCCAGCCCATCTTACTGAGACATTCTGTCCCTCAGCTATACTCTGGAAAATGTTCCCTCAGCCTAAGACTGCCAGTCCCAAGCAGGACCACAGGCCTCAGAGCCAAACCGCACCACAGGGCCTCGCTCCTCCAGGCGAGTCAGGGAGAGGAAGCTGCCTGTATTTTCAGAGGAGCCTGGGGTGGCCTCCAAGGACCAGAGAGGGTGCCCGGCCAAACGCATTTCTGCTGCTACCATGCCATGCAAGACACTGGAAAGCCAACATCACACAACATTCACATCTGTGGGTGGGAGAATGTGCAGAAAACTTGAGAACAAAGTCGAGAGAAGGAGAGCACAGAGTTCAGCCAAGCCTCTGAGGAGACAGACCAACTGTCCACTAACAGGCAGACTCAAGCATAGCTGCTGAAGTCAACAGATTTTCCCAAGGGGACCCTGTGACCTAGGCAGCCCCCAACAGCCAGGCCACCAGCACAGCATCAAGCAGAAAGCCAATCCAGCTCTCTCTCCTATTAAATCAGCTTTACTTAAGATATAAAATGACCCAATACTGTCTGAAAGTGAGATGACCAAGGCCGAGCTAAAAGGAAGCCAGACTATGTAAAAGAATGTCCTTGAAATGTAAACTGAAGTATTTAAGGGTAAAGGGGCAAGATGTCTCTAAATTTTTCTCAAATGATTTCATCAATGTAAATAATTGGTGAATCTGAGGAAAGGGTATACAGGAATTCCTTGTATAGTCTTATAATCTTTCTGAAGTTTGAAATTTAAAGAACAAGTCAGTAGGTAGGAGACACACCGAAAAATCACAGCACTGATATTCTAATCCCATACCCAGGGAAGGGACTCAACTCTCTTGTGATCCTCCCTCTGCGACACACAGTCACACCCACACTCAATGCATGGTACTGCACACTAGATCTGTGCATTTCATTTCCCTGTTATACCTTACATTTTATATTATTAAAAATAAAATATATGGACTGGTAAAATGCAGTCCAAAGATGCACGCATCTTTCACTGTCTTCTGTCATAGCAATTTGCAAACCCAAGTCAGGCCCAGCATCCTTAAGGGAAAGGCCAGTGTTGTTTACCTCTGAATCCTACTGAAGCTAGCAATGTATTTTGTAAGTGGTAGGCATTTAACCAAACCTAGAATCCAATCATTTGCTATGGAAGGTTTCTAGCTCTGAGTGAGGTGGAAGGAGGAAGAGAAGGGGGTAGGTAGCCGAATGGAAGAAGAAACCAAGAAAGATGGCAGAGTCCACACGAAGTTTCTAGTCCAATACAGTTATGTCAGAACTAATTTTTTTCATTGTTTTCTTGTTTTGTTTTTTTTTTTCTTAGACAGAGTCTTGCTCTGTTGCCCAGGCTGGAGTGCAAGGACGTGACCTTGGCTCACTGTAACCTCTGCCTCCTGGGTTCAAGCTATTCTCCTGCCTCAGCCTCCCAAGTAACTGGGATTACAGGCACACATCACCACACCCAGCTAATTATACTTTTAGTAGAGACATGGTTTCACCGTGTTGGCCAGATTGGTCTTGAACTCCTGACGTCAAGTGATCCGCCTGGCTTGACCCCCAAAGTGCTGGGATTACAAGCGTGAGCCACCATGCCTGGCTAAATGGTTTTTTTTTTTCTTTTTTTCAAGGTTAGTTAGTGGTCAGGCCCACCTAGTGGTTACCAGAGTCAACAAAACATTGCCTCATTCTCTGAGTGTTTTGTGTATATGAATATTGTCTCTCCAGTGAGACCACAGGGGAAAGGGCCTTTTCTCTCCCTACCCTCCCATGGCCATCCTGATGAGCTTAATAGAGACACAGACCTGTAATATGCCCTTAAGTGCCTTTACCAGACTCAAAGCTCCATGACGGCAGGGCTCTGTCTTGTTTGCTCTCTTCCAGATCCCCAGCACTTAGCACAGTGGTTGACACATTGTTGGCGACTAGTACTTACTGGTTAAATCATGGAGTGAATGAATGGGAGTTTTGCTGAGTTTAATTAAGCTGAGTTTAGTTGGGTTGGGTGGGTCAAGTGGGGTTGAGTTGGGTTGGGTTGGGTTGGGTTGGGTTGGGCTGGGTTGCCTTCTTCACTAGGTACACTGAGCAGGCTCTTTGGGAGTCATGCTTCCGACCTCAGATGCTCAACCACAGAATCAGAACCAATGGAATCCTCCCCTCTTTTCTTTAACTCCCACCTTCAAAGCAGATCCTTCTGGCTGCTGATTCCACCATCAAAGGTGGTGGAGCTGTCTCTACGGCCAGTGTAATATGATCAAAGTTAAGATAAGGTCCCCTTCTCATGGTCCTTTTGGGCAGGACTACTTTGGGAAGAGGAACTTTGCTCAAGCACCTTTCTGGTGGGGGCAGGATCTTCTGCAGGAAACCTCTGGATTGAAGGTGTGGTACCACCACCCCCACCTCCACCACCCCATCACTCTATCCCCACATACACAGTAAGGACAAGGCTGGGGGCATGGGGGGACGGTCAGCAGAGAGTAGCACCCTGCAGGTGCCAGTGACTGAGGAAGGGCAGTAGGCCTGGGGGGAGCAGGGGGAGTGTGACCCACATGATTAGCAGGAGCTTCATGTTCCTCCCTATTGCTTGGGGCAGGGCACTTGTAATATGGCAGGGGAGCTCCCCATCACTAACAGGAACAGGAACCTGAGGCATGGGGATCTTCAATCAGGCTCTCTGCGGCCTTCTAGACTTCAACCCCCGGACTAGGAGCCTTGCGTAGCAATCTTCCTGTTGCTACCATGGAGACCTGAGCCCCAGCTCAGCCCTGGGAAGGGTTGGATGCATTCCTGGCCATAGGGATGGGACATTTCACTCAGGTGGTCAGATGTTTATGTCCCTCTCAAATCCATATGTTGAAATCCTCACCCCCAAAGTGATGGTGGTAGGAGGTGGGGCCTTTGGGAGGTGATTAGGTCCCAGGGGTAGAGCCCTCATGAATAGGATTCATGCCCTTATATTATACCCTGAGAGAGACCCCTCACCCCTTCTGCCATGTGAGGTTAGAGGAAGAAGGCACCATTTATGAGGAAGTCACCCTCACCAGACAGTGAATCTGCTGGCACCCTGATCTTGGACTTCCGGCCTCCAGAACTGTGAGAAGCATGTCTGCTGTTTATAAGTCATCCAGTCCATGATATTTTATCAGAGCATGAATGGACTCAGATATCAGAGATATCGCCACATAGCTTGGGGGAAGGAAGAGTTCCTCCTCTCACATCCCTTCCTGTGGGCTGGCCTATGTTGAAAAAACCTCCCCCTTTCCAGCACCTCTCACCATCTCCCTGCTCCCCTTTAGAGGAATCCGCTTCCTGGGCCTTGGGCGTGGCTGGGCATGCTCCCAGAATGCTTCGTGTTTGCTTCCAACCTAAGAAGAGCCAGGCTTCCCAGCTGGGAGCTCTTTCTCCCTCCCTTCTTCCGCCTTTCTTCTCTGTCTGCCTCCCCTTCACTCTCCCCTATCTCCATCCCTTCAAACCCAAGAGTTTCCAAAGTGACAACATGTGGGCCCTAAATCAAACCCCTGTCCACAGGTCCTTCCTGCATCCCTCCTCCTCCCCCAGCTCCCCAGCCTGGCCACCCTCATCAGCCCCAGCCCACCCCCACCCCCACCATTCCTCCTGTGGACAACTTTCTAAATGCAGCCACACTTCCCCTTTCGAGCCACAGGGCCTATAAGACAGCTGCAGACAGTCAGCAGCACTGCAAAAGTCCTCTTGACAAGTTTAGCTAAGACCAACACCCTCTAACTCTAGCCATTGCTAGAAACCAATGGGAAACCAAAGCAGGCACTCCCAGGCACTAGGGGAACAGGCTCCTTTTCGAGTAAACAGTGGGGGAGACATATCCCCAAAATTCTAATCTAAAGAGGACTCACTGAGGGGTCCAGCCAGCGGGAGGAGGCAGCCCAAAGCCTAGCCTGGCTTCCCACCCTGCAACCCTGCCAATGGCCTGTGAGACCCCGGCTACTCCACTCCCTCCAGACACAGGCTTCTCTTTTGCAGGATGAGGGGATAGCTTGGTTGGTTTCCTGGCACTTTCTGAGTCTAAAACTCCAAAAATCAGTCATTTCTCCTTAGGGTGCTCTTGCCCAGTGCCTGGAGAGGGAAGGGGCTTTGCAGGGGGACATGCTGCCACCTGAGGGTTGTCCAGATGCAAACCCAGTGCCCCAGCTCTTTCTGCAACACTCTGCCCTCCGCGAAACAGTATCTGTCAGTCCTGGTCACACATCAGAATCACCTAGGGAGATTTTACATCTCAATTCCCAGCCACATTCCGGACCCGTGAAATCTGAATCTCGGGTTGGGGCCTGGAAATCTGTGTGGAAAGTTACCCAGGTGATTTTGCTGCGCGGTTGGGGTTGAGAACCACTGTGGGAAAGGTTTCCAGGAAATAAAGATGAAGCTCTAAGCCAGAGGTGATACATTTCCCTCCCACATTCTCTGCTGAGAAGGATTTTGAGGCTGCTAGGAAGAGATCTGTGATGAACTTGGCATGTCTGTCAGGGATGGGTGGGAGTGGCTGTGGCTTGAACTACGTATTTGTCATCAGGCTTTGGTGGCTCAGAGGCCCGGTCCTGAGGATGCAGGAGAGAAGACCAGCCTCCAGGTGCTGGCTCATTGGCCGACTTGCTTCCTCCCAAACCCCCACCCCCCAAGTCTCACTATGGCCCTCCAAGCAGACAGCCTCAGGGCTACGGTCCAGGAACTGTAACCAACCTCAGCCAGAGATTGGAGGCCCCAGCTCAGCCCCCAGCCCTCCAAGGGCTTTGTGCAGATTGAAAAAAGGAAAATAGAGAAGGGAAACCAAAGCAGGGCAGAATGCAGTGAAGGAGAAAAAGACAAGAGAAAGGGGAAGGACCCTGAGGTCAGCGAGTCATGTGAATGGCATTTAGGGAACAAAGCCTGGCTCCCCTCCATCCATCATCCCCTGCCTGAGAGACGCACTCTTCCACTAGGGTCCAGGGCACAGAGATCCAGGCCAGCAAATCCAAATCCAGAAATCTCCTCCAATCACGAGTCTGCGAGTGCCATGCAGAGCCAATAGTGGGGTCCCCTCGCACAGACACCCTCAGATCCCCACCTCTTCTCACCAGAGCCATGGCCTCCTGTTGGACATTTAAACAAAATCACTTGGTCATTCCTCCACCAAAGGAAACGTTAAATCCAGTTCCCAAGACACTTGCCATCACATCAGGGTAACCAGAGTGATGCTGCTATTGAGCTGTGTGACCTGGAGTGAGCCACCTTCCTCCCCTGCCCAGGCCTCAGGGCCTGACCCGGCCTGCCTGCCTGCAAAGTCATATTTGGATGGAAGGGACACTGCTGTAGCCCAGGGGTTGGGAGCCTGGGCTCTGAAGACAGAGGTCTGCATCTGGCTCACCACTTACTAGCAGTGTGAGTGTTGGCAGCTATGGCTGTACACTTCTGCTTCCTCATCTGTAAGGCAAGATTTAGCAGACTGATGACAGAAAAGGAGAGGAAAACAGGCCACACCAACGTGGGACTCATATTTAGAAAACACAAGGACTGAAAGCAGTGGCTCACGTCTGTAATCCCAGCACTTTGGGAGGCCAAGGCGGGCAGATCACCTGAGGTCAGGAATTCGAGACCAGCCTGGCCAACATGGTGAAACCCCATCTTTACTAAATATACAAAAATTAGCAAAGTGTGGTGGCATGCACCTGTGATCCCAGCTACTCGGGAGGCTGAGGCAGGAGAATCGCGTAAACCCTGGGGGATAGAGGTTGGTTGAAGTGAGCTGAGATGGCGCCACTGCACTCCAGCCTGTGTGGCAGAGCGAGACTCCATCTCAAAAAAAATAAAAGAAAACACAAGGACTGGCCTTTGGCAGATCCAAAGAACATGGCAACTCCAATAGAAAGGTGGGCAAAGGATGTGAAGAGGCAGTGAACGGAGCTGCAAGGATGTGTGCAAACAGGAGGACACATAGCAGATGCCTCAGAGAGGCCTCTGTCAGGAGGGGAGGGGAGCGAGGAAGGGGACAAGGGGATGGTGGTTCTCGGCCTGGAATGATTCTGCTCCCTTTTCCCGGGGGACGTTTGGCAACATCTAGGGACATTTTTGGTTGTCACAGTGGGGGTGTGAGGGTAGGTAATGCTGGCATGTGTTAGAGAGGGCAAGGGTGCTACCAGACACCCTCCAGTGTACAGGACAGCCCCATAAAAGGAATGATCAGACTTGACATGTCGAGAGTGCAGCCAGTGAGAAACTCTGGGCAAGGTAGATGGATAAACAGACAAATGGGCCAGATGTGGTGGCTCACGCCTGTCATCCCAGCATTTTGGGAGACTGAGGAGGGAGAACTGCTTGAGTTCAGGAGTTAGAGACCAGCCTGGATAACACAGTGAGACCCCATCTCTACAAAAATATTTAAAAAGTAAACAGGCATGGTGCCATGCTCCTGTGGTCCCAGCTACTTGGGAGGCTGAGGTAGGAGGATTGCTTCAGCCCAGGAGTTTGAGGCTGCAGTGAGCCATGTTCACGCCACTGCACTCCAGCCTGGATGACAGAGCAGGACCCTGTCTCAAACAAACAGATAAAGAGATGAAGGGGCTTTGCAAAAACAAATGATGAACATGTACCATGAACTGAGGCATAGGACAAATTTAAATAAGTAAAATTAAACAGCAATAATGACGGTTCCTAAGTGACACACAGAGTTTTCAATTCCTATTTGCTGCTCCACTGCTACTCTTTCGTTGAGATTCTGAACTGCTTGACCCTCTTCTGTTTGTTCCAGCAGCAGATTGTGGGCTTCGGGCCAGAGAGACCCCTGTCTTGCCCAGAGATGGAGGAGCAGTCACAGTGGGCAGCCCAGCTCACGCCCCTGTGCCAGTGGCCAAATGAAGGGAAGAAGGAAAACATGGTTTGTTAAAAAAAAAAAAAAATGGGTAGGAGTGACTGGGTTGGGAAAGAAGAGGAAGAGAAAGGAGACACTGCGAGTTTCAATGTTTCACAACATTACAAAAACACCCCCAAAGCCTGGGGCCGTGAGGAGAAGTGCACACTGAGCAATGACTGCGGTTCTCTTTTCAAACTCATGGAAAATCCTCTTTTCACACCCCCTGGGTCAGTGAAGCCAGACCCTTCAGCATCACCACAGTGGCCTAGAAAGGGACACTTGTCCTGTTGCCACCAGGCCCCGCACCGTCTCTCCCCCGGCTGCCTCCTCCTTCTCTTACTCACCCAGGCCAATTCTCCATCCCTCTTCTGTTTTCAGGATAAGGATTATTTTATTGACTTACTCCCACTCCGGTCCCACTAAAGCCCTGAACCAACTGACAAGATACATACAAAATCATAATTACAATCCCATCTGTTAGAAACCGGCACCTGGAAAGTAATCATCTCCTTTAAAAAGAGCCCAAGAGAGCCTCTAAGATTCTGAAGGATGAGGGCCAAGTTTGGCTCTGAGCTTCCCAGCAACCCAAGTAAAGTGGGAATTGGGGTCAATTTCATGAGTCACATTGCCCATAAGTCAGAAGCCCCCTAATTCCTCTGAGGATGCAGAATTTTGCTGGAAACTGGAGCCTAAAATATATTCATTCCACTCATAGGACTTCCAGAGAACGCTAGCTGAAGCAGTAGCAACCCAAAATAAACGCAACACGGGGCTCCTTCGGCCATTTTCCTTCTAATCTCCATCGTAAGGGAAGGATGTAGTAAAGATTCTGTGGAGACTAAATACTGAGCTCCAAGAACAACTCAGCTTCGTGAGAATCTGACTTGGTTCAGGGATAAGTCCCATCTGGAAGAATGGATGGAATGCATGACCTTTAAATAACCCCCATGAACTTTACTTCTCTCAACTGAGCTTTTGATAAAACCCGGGCAGCGGGAGGCAGTTGGAGGTTGTAACCGCTGACAAGGGTCTGGCAGGCAGCACTGGAGCTGGGTGAGGGTGGAGCCGTGGGTCCCTGGCACCTGCAGAGGCATCATTCATGGATTCAGCTATTCACAGACTCCCCCGAAGGCCCA
Organism: Cacajao melanocephalus; assembly: GCA_963573385.1. Lineage (NCBI taxonomy): Eukaryota > Metazoa > Chordata > Mammalia > Primates > Pitheciidae > Cacajao > Cacajao melanocephalus. Next base: position 133,757 of record CAUYLG010056729.1, on the reverse strand, counting down.
GAACAAGCAGGGCTTTCGTATTTTGCTCTGGCCTGAAGTGGACTGGCCTGAGAGGCTGGTAGATGTAGGAACAAGCCTCAGAGCTAGCTGGGCACACTGGCCTGCGCCCAGCAATGAAAGCCCCCACAGGCAGCTTTAGGTTTTTTTCTTTTTTGTTTTTTTGAGACAGGGTCTCTCTCTGTCACCCAGGCTTCAGGGAGTACAGTGGGGCGATCTCCGTTCATTGCAACCTCCACCCCCTAGGCAATCCTCTCATCTCAGCCTCCCAAGTAACTCCCAAGTGTGTGCTACCATGCCCGGCTAACTTTTATATCTTTTGTAGAGACAGTTTCACCATGTTGTCAGGCTGGTCTCGAACTCCTGGATTCAAGCCATCTGCCCCGCTCAGTCTCTCAAAGTGCTGGAATTACAGGTGTGAGCCACTATACCTGGCAGAGTTTTCATTAAGGGTAATGAGTCCCTATTTATTGTGGGTCCAGACAGTATGTTACTACCTCAATGAAGCTTCACAACCAAGCTACTAGGTAGATAATGTGATTCTCTTCATTTTACAGATGAGTAAGCTGAGACTTAGAGGACTTTGCCAGACACAACACAGCCAATAAGAGCAGAAGCTGCGATGCCCACTCAAGTCAGTCCAATTCCAAAGCTCACACAACTTCCATAGCTACACAGTGGGGCCCTGCCGCACAGAAAGAGATAAAATCTGTGGGAAAAGTGAAAAGGCAGTTAATCTGTGGCATGAGAGAACAGGAAACACATAACTCTCAAGAAAACACCACACAGGAGAAAGCCAGAAGCCCACGCTAACGTTTTGCCTTCAAGACTGTGGGGCTTGAGGAAGGTCTGTGGACAGAGCCCCCCAAACATCGAGAGCCTGCTGGGTTGTAAGTATCAGTTGCACCCAAGTTTCTGCAAAAGTCAGAGGGCAAGAGGTGTTGCAGAGAAGGGCCCAGGTTAAACAAAGGCTACAGGTTATGGGTGACAGACATTCCACAATTGCTCCCCAGAAGCTCCTGTGGGTCCCTCCTGACATCAATGAGTGAGCAATGCAGAGCCCAACACTCCCTGCCTGAGCACAGGCCAAGCTGATTTGGGCCAGGGATACCTGATGGGCACAGCCATATGTCCCCCTGTCACTTCCCCTGGAAACCAGCAGGCAGGCATATCAGGGACAAAACAGAACCCAGGAACCTGTCCATGGTTGAGCTCCTGAGCACTTCACAGCAGGGCCGGGAAGAATGGATGGACTGTGACTCTCGTACTCAAGGCACTGAAGCCCAGGCAGTCGTGGTGGCTCACACTTGTAATCCCAGCATTTTGGGAGGCTGAGGTGGGGGGATAACTTGAGTTCAGGAGTTCAAGACCAGTCTGGCCAACATGGTAAAACCCTGTCTCTACTAAAAATACAAAAATTAGCCAGACGTGGTGGTGTGTGCCTGTAACCTCAGCTACTTGGGAGGCTGAGGCAGGAGAATCACTTGAATACAGGAGGCAGAAGTTGCAATGAGCTGAGATCACGCTACTGCACTCTAGCCTGGGCGACAGAGCGAGACTTCATCTCAAAAAAAAAAAAAGACACCAAAGCCCCACCTCCTTTGATTGGATACACAGGACATTCTCTTTAGAAGAGGGACAGGAGTGTCCGAGCCACAGGAAAGCTTTTCTCATCATGAGCAATATACCCAGGCTAGGCCCCAGGAAATCTGATGACTCAGGACACAGACATGTTTAACCAGGTGTTAGGGATAAGCTGTACCTGAGCCAGCTGTAAGGGTAAAGCCCATTCCCTGCCCTTGTGGGGCTTACAGTCTATAAAAGGGCACAGAGGTAGAAACACCTCAGTGTGTCTTCACAAGTCACTCCTAGAAAACCAAGAAAAGAAGAGGAGGAAGGAGGGAGGTACCTACTAAATAGATGCAGAATCTACCCACTTCTTCTCTCTTCCCCACTGTTACCACCATCATCTCTGGCCTGGAGGAAGGCAAAGGGTCCAGAACACAGCGAGCCTGCCCTTGGCATCTGCTGCTCCCTCTGCCGTTCCTGAAGTATCCTCATGTTTCAGCATCTTCATGTCTTTGCTCAGATATCTCTTCTCAATGAGGCCACCCAAGTAAAGCTCACAACAATGCCCCTCTCTCTGGCAGTCCACAAACATTTAATTATGTGCAATACAAGAGGCTTTGCTCACTGGCTTCTTACAGCCCACTCTCTTCAGAAACTTGGGACAAATCCCCCATTGGCCTTGGCCAGAGGCTATTTCTGTGGCTCACAAAAGTGCACCCAGAAGCAGCCTTCCTGCCACCCATTCAGCCAGTGCATGGGATCAAGTGTGGTTCCTTCAGCTTGCTTACCCCAAGGCTGGTCCACTCCCCTCCTGGAGAAGTCCCAGCAGAGCCGGACAACCTTTCTCTCCCCTCTCCTCCACCTTGACCAAGAGGCCTAGTCCCAGCTGGAACCTGGGAGCCTGGCCTGGAGCAGCTCAGGTTCCTGACCAGCAAAATATGTCTCTCTTTACCAGGCTCCCGAATATGATATTTAGGATGTAGACATCGGCTCTAACCTGTTATAGCAAGACTGAGAAGCTTGTCACCAAAACTCCCTTTCCCTTCTTCCAAGGCGCTCATCTAGATTACAGTTCCAGCTCCCCTGCCATCCTGGGTGGCCAGTGGAGTGTGAGCGGAAGAAATGTGTCTCCCTTCTGGACTGAGGATGTTAGGCAGATGTGCCTCATCCATCTCTCTTTCCCCCACTGCCTGACCTCATGGCCTAGAGATAGCAGAGCCACAGGTGGAAGGAGCCTGGGTGCCTGAATCTTCACTCAGAGGAAGGCTGCTTGCCAATCACAGCATCTGAGCCTTTATGTGAGTGAAAAAGAAACTTTGTGAGCAGCCCACATTTGGGAAATTGGCTACATGAATTTGATGCTTAATTAAATGTCACCCTTCTCACGCCAACTCTGCTCTGTTTCCTCCTCTAATTGCATTTCCCACCTTAACTATGTCCCCTCCTCCCCACACATACCAGACCTCCAGTGATGGCTGAGCAACTTACGGATGAATAATTTCTGTTCCTGGGCTTTGTGAGCTGATGTTGAAGGCAGCCTGGCAGGGAGGGAAGGCTCTTCCCATCACCTCCCTGTAAGCTTGGTTCCAAAGTATGTGGATTTGGGCAAGACTCCAGTCTTGCAGACTCAGCTTCCTCTTCCTTAAAAATGGAGCAATAGCATCTGCCCAGGCTACTTCAGAAAGCTTGATATGCAGGAGCATCTGCTCCAAGCCAGATCCTCTACAAATATCATCTCACATCACTTATCCCAGATGGGAAACTGAAGCATATAGGGGCTGAAAAGTAACCTGCTCAAGTTCATGCAGTTAGTAAGTAGCTGCCCCCAGCCCTAAGTTGGTCCTCCCCTTCTTCTCTCCCTAACCAGATGGCACCACCACTCGCCTGGATACTCAACCCAGAAACCTCAGATCATCCCTGCTCCTCCCTCATCCTCACCTCCTATGTACAATTGGACACCAAAGTCCAGTTTTTTGCCTTAATAAATCATTCTTCAATCTTGCCCTTTCCTCCATCTCTGTTGCCACCACTCTGGTCCAAGCCCCCCACACACCTCTCATGACTCCTGCAGGAGCTTCCTCACCAGTTCCTATACGAGTCATCTTCCACTCCACCCATGCTCGCCCTCATAGCAGCCTCGAGCACCTTTTTAGAAATGCAAATCTGGCCATGCCAACTCTCAGGTCAAGCCAGCTCAATGGCTTCCTACTGCTCTTTTTTTTTTTTTTTTTTTTTGAGACAAAGTTTCACTCTTGTTGCCCAGGCTGAAGTGCAATGGAGCGATATTGGCTGACCACAACCTCTGCCTCCTGGGTTCAAGCGATTCTCCTGCCTCAGCCTCCTGAGTAGCTGGGATTACAGACATGCACCACCACACTCGGCTAATTTTGTATTTTTAGTAGAGACATGGTTTCTCCATGTTGGCCAGGCTGGTCTCGAACTCCCGACCTCAGGTGATCCACCCGCCTTGGCCCCCCAGAGTGCTGAGATGACAGGCATGAACCATTGCGCTGGGCTCACACTACTCTTATGACAAAGACTTGCTGGGCATGGTCTGCCAGGGGTGCAATCCAGCCTCTTCCTGAGCCCCGCCCACTCTGCTCCTCCTCTCTCCATTGCAGTCACGGTGGCCTTCTTCCAGTCCCCTGAACACCCACCAGCCTCCTCCTTGGTAGAAGCACTCTTTGCACATGTTCCTTCTGCATGGAACACCCTTCCTCCTGCTCTTCACCTGGTTGACTCCTAATCACCCTTTGTATCTCAGGTCTGGTGTCACTTCTTCAAAAACTTTTCCCTGACCTCCTTGACTAGCCAACATCCCCCTACAGCACTCTCGCTGTTATTATTTTATGTCTATTTGAGTATTTATTTGACAAATATGTCTCCCTTACATGATTTTAAGCTCCTTGAGGACAAGAACCATGTCCATTTTGCTCACCATTGAAACCCCGTGGATGTAGAAATCAGTAGACCCAGTGTCCAGCGCATAGCAGAACTCAGCACATAGCTGAATGAAAGCTAGAATTGAAATCTAAGTCTTCATGACTCCTCTGCAAATTGCTGTGGGGAATTGTATTTGTCTGCTTGGGCTGCCATAACAAAATACCACAGATTGGGTGCCTTAAACACCAAGAATTTACTTTCTCACAGTTCTGGAGGCTGGAAGTCCAAGATCAAAATGCCAGCAGGGGGCTGCGTATGGTGGTTCATGCCTGTAATCCCAGCACTCTGGGAGGCTGAGGCAGGCAGATCACTTGAGGTCAAGCATTAAAGACCAACCTGGACAACATGGTGAAACCCCATCTCTACCAAAAAAAAAAAAAAATTAGCTGGGCATGGTGGGTGCCTGTAATTTCAGCTACTCAGGAGGCTGAGGAAGGAGAATCACTTGAACCCAGGAGGCAGAGGCTCCAGTGGGTTGAGATCACATCACTGCACTCCAGCCCCTACGACAGAGTGAGACTCTAAAAATAAATAAATAAATAAGCCAGCAGGGTTGGTTTCCGATAAAGCCTCTCTCCTTGAATCGCTCGCTCCTTCTTGCTGTCACCTCTCATAGTCTCTTCTCTTGGTGCACGCATGCAAGGAGGAGGGCTGTGGCGAGTCTTCCTCTTCTATAAGGACACCAACTTTTAGAACCCTACCCTTAGAACCTCATTTAAGCTTTTTTTTTTTTTTTGAAATGAAGTCTCACTCTGTCACCCAGGCTGGAGTGCAATGGCGCCATCTCAGCTCACTGCAACTTTTGACTCCCAGGCTCAAGAGATTCTCCCACCTCAGCCTCTTGAATAGCTGGGACCATGAGCAAGCCCCACCACCCGGGTAATTTTTGTATTTTTAGTAGAGACAGGGTTTTGCCATGTTGGCCAGGCTGGTCTCAAACTCTTGACCTCAAGTGATCCACCCACCTCAGCCTCCCAAAGTGCTGGGATTACAGGTGGGAGCCACCATGCCCAGCCTCGTGGAACCTTAATTACTTCCTCAAAGGTCTTATCACCAAATAGGGTCACATTGGGAGTCAGAGCTTCAACATGTGAGTCTGGCCAGGAGATACAATTCAGTCCAAAACATTCCACCCTCTGGCGACCTAAAATTCATGTTCTTCTCTCATGCAAAATCCATTTGGCCCATCCCAGCAGCCCCAAACATTTTAACCCATTCCAACACCAATTTCAAGTCCAAAGTCTCACTGAGTATCTAAACCAGGTATGAGTGAGACTTGAGGTATGATTCATCCCAAGGCAAAATTCTCTCCAGCTGTGAACCTATGAAACCAGACAAGCTTATGTGCTTCCAAAATATGATGGTGGGACAGGCATAGAATAGGCATCCCTATTCCAAAAGGGAGAAATTGGAAAGAAGAAAGGTGCAATGGGTCCCAAACAAATCCAAAACCTCGCGAGGAAAATTCCATTAGATCTGTAGTCCATTAGGCTGTAGTGCCAGCACATTGGGAGGCCAAGGTGGAAAGATTATTTGAGCTCAGGAGTCCAAGACCAGCCTGGGAAACATGGTGAAACTCTTCTTTGCAAAAAATACAAAAATTAGCCGGGCATGGTGGTGCACGCCTGTAGTCCCAGCTACTCAGGGGTGAGGATGCTAAAGTAGGAGGATCACTTGAGCCCAGAAGGTCAAAGCTACAGTTAGCCATGATCGCACCCTGCACCCCAGCCTGGGCAACAGAAGGGGACCCTGTCTAAAAAAAAAAAAGAAAAAAGAATAATCCTCTTTGGCCAAATGCTTTTCCCACTGGGGCAGCTGCATCACCCCCACCGTCCTAGGTGGTAGACTCCGTTCTGCAGTTCTGCCAGTCACCTTACCCCTGAGGACTGGGCAACAGCATTCTGACCCATTGAAACCAAGGGGGCCCCGCCCTCTGAAAACAGGAAAAACAACTATCCCCTGGGCCTGGGGTGTGAGTGGCAGCCCTGATAATCTCCATATTGTCTTCAGGGGTCATTCTTCCCTTTTCTTGAAGGAAAACATATGTTCAAAGCTGGATAACTCTATTGTCCTGTCCTGTAGAATCCCAGAAGTCCAACAGCCTTCTTTCATTCTGTTCCATTTTCTCTGTTTGCTTTAGTCCCAGCTGGAAGTGTTTCTGCTAGTATAATCCCATCTCTATTCCTGGCTTCAGCTGAGATGACTGATTAAGTTCATGTGAATCTTACTATGGAGTGATTGTCCACACAGGCCTTTGGTGTTTGCACCAAGCAGAGAAATGTGTTTTCTATTTTTTTTTTTTTTTAAATATGGGTAGGCTGAGCATTTCTAAATCTTTAAATTCTGGTTCCTTTTTGCATAACAATTCCCTCAACTTATCTCTTTTCTCTTGCATTTTACTATAAGCAGTAAGGAAAAACCAGGCTATACTTTCACCACTTTGCTTAGAAATCTCCTGTGCTAAATATCCAAGGTCATCGCTCCCAAGGTTTACCTTGGCTGAACACAATTCAGCCAAGTTCTTTACCACTTTTATAACAAAGATTGCCTTTTGCCAGTTTCCAACATTATGCTCGTCATTCAAGACCTTACCAGAAGTATATTTAATATTCATATTTCTACCAACATTCTGTTCATGATGATATATGTATTCTCTTAGATGACAGAAACTTTCTCTACAGCCCTTTTCTTTCTGAGCCTTCACCAGAATTGCCTTTAATGTCCATATTTCTACCAAGAGTCTCTTCAAGGCAATCTTGGCTTTTTCTAACATGCACCTCAAAACTCTTCAGCCTTTGCCCATTACCTAATTCCAAAGCCACTTCCACAAGGTTAGGTATTTACTATAGTAGCATCCACTCTCGGCAGCAAAATCTATATTAGTCAGAGTTCTCTAGAGAAACAGAATCTATAGGAGATATAGATGTCTCCTATATATACATAGATGGTTCCCAACTTATGGTGGTTCAAAATTATGATTTTTTTTTCACTTTATGATGGTGCAAAAGCAATATACATTCAGTAGAAACCATAGTTCAAATATTCAATCTGGATCTTTTCTGGACTAGCAATATGCAGTAAAATATTCTCTCACAATGCTGGGCAGCAGCAGTGAGCTGCAGCTCCCAGTCAGCCATGCAATTATGAGGATAAACAACTGATATTCTACAGTTTACTGTGTTGCCAGATGATTTTTGCCCAACTGTAGGCTAATGTAAGTGTTTCGACCACATTTAAATTAGGCCAGGCCAACCTGTGATGTTCAGCAGGTTAGATGTATTTACTGCATTTTGATTTATGATATTTTCAATTTATGATGGGTTTACTGAGATGTATCCCCATCATAAGTCAAGGAACATCTGTGTGTGTGTGTATGTATGTAGTGTGTGTGTGTGTGTGTGTGTGTGTGTGTGAGAGAGAGAGAGAGAGAGAGAGATTATAAGGTATTGGTTCAAGCAATTATGTAAGGTGGCAGGTTCAAAAGCGATAGAGCCAATGTCTCAGTTTCCATCTGAAGGCCAGCAGGCTTCTGCAGAATCAGGAAGAGCTGATGTTCCAACTTTAGGTATGTCAGGCAGAATTCTCTTTTATTCAGGGGAGGGTCAACCTTTTGTTCTATTTAAACTTCCAACTGATTAGATGAGGCCCACCTGCATTATGGAGGGCAATCTGCTTTGCTGAATCTACAGATTTAAATGTTAATCCCATTCAAAAACACCTTCATAAAACACCCAGAATAATGTTTGACCCTGTCCAGTCAAGTTGACCTATAAGATTAACCATCATAGGAATCATACCAGAAAATAGATGTGACCAAGGCTTAATGAGTATCCAAGACCAATGTAAGAGATTAGCACCAAAGCTAGAATTGTGACTTGCCATTCACTCATTCCATACACATTTATTACACACCTATTACAAGTATCTCAGTTATCTATTGCTGTGTAACAAATCACTCCAAAACTTAGTGGCTTGAAATAGCAATGATTTATTATTTCTCATAATTTTCTGGGTCAGGAATTTGGGCAGGGCTCAACTGGGTGGTTCTTCTGCTCCAGGTGGCATCTTAGTGCCACTCATTCAACTGAGTGAGCCTAGAAAGTCCAAAATGGCTGCACTAAAATATCTGGTGCCTCAGCTCCTCCATATGGCCTTTCTCCATGTGCTATCTCATCATTCATGAATCTACCCAAGCTTCTTTTCAGCTAGGTGGCTAGCTTCCCCAAGAGCATTCCAATAGGACAAGCCCCAAAAGGAGAAGCAAGTGCTTATCAGATCTATACTTGCATCATGCTTATTAGTGTTACATTGTCCAAAGCAAATTACATGCTCAAGCCCATGAGGGGAAGACAGCAATACAAGGGCATGAATGCCAAAATGTATGATTCACTGGGGCCCACCAATATAACAGTTCACCCCAAGATATGAGGGGACACTAGTCCCGACTCTTGTCCTCACTCTTGTCCTCAAGTATCTCACAGACCAGTATAGCACTTCTGAAATTCTCAACATCATTCATGCATTGAACAAGCCATAATATGAATTCCTAACATCTGATAAATGTCCCATTGTGTAAAGACGTATTATCACATAAGTATAGTCACATATTTATAATTTTCATACATATATTAATGCATTTTTCAACATAAATTTAAAACAGGCTGGGTGCAGTGGCTCACCCCTGTAATCCCAGCACTTTGGGAGGCTGAGTTGGGTAGATCACAAGGTCAGGAGTTCAAGACCAGCCTGAGCAAGATGGTGAAACCCCATCTCTACTAAAAATACAAAAAAATTAATTAGCCAGGCATGGTGGCACGCACCTGTAATCCCAGCTACTTGGGAGGCTGAGGCAGAGAATTGTTTGAACCCTGGAGGTAGAGGTTGCAGTGAGCCTAGATCATGCCACTGCACTCCGGTCTGGCCACAGATCAAGACTCCGTCTCTCAAAAAATAACAACAACAAAAAAAAACAGTTTTCTGGGCTCAGTCACTCATGCCTGTAATCCCAGCACTTTGGGAGCTGAGGCGGGCAGATCTCCTGAGGTCAGGAGTTTGAAACCAGCCTGACCAACATGGAGAAACCCTGTCTCTACTAAAAATACAAAATTAGCTGAGCATGGTGGCACATGCCTGTAATCCCAGCTACTCAAGAGGCTAAAGCAGGAGAGTTGCTTGAACTGGGGAGGCGGAGGTTGTGGTGAACTGAGATCCTGCCATTGCACTCCAGCCTGGGCAACAGAAGCAAAACTCCATCTCAAAAAAATAAAAAAAGTTCTGTCCCAAAGCCCCCGTCTCTGAGGCACTATACAAAGAAAGGCCCCCAACACAGACCACCTCCAGGAGCTCACCAAGCAAGTGCCAGCCAGGGCCAGTGGCTGCCCGGGGGAACTTCACGCACTGGCTGCAGCAGAATCCCCAGCAGCTGCTAGGAGATTCCAATTCATTAGGTTGGAAAGGGCCTGGGAATCTTCATTCTCAGCCTCTGCCGTGAGGATTATCATAGGTCACAGGGTGCTAGGCCCTTCCCAAATGTAGGGCTTCTATGTGGTCCTTTCTGAAAGGTCCCCATGGGCTGCTGCCATGTTATGACAGTGGGGGCAGGGGAGGGAAACCACCCCTGGGATGTTGCCCCAGCTGATGTCCAGGCAGGACGCAGGTGACCAGCAGCCAGGGATTCGAGTCACTTCACATGCTAAGTGGGCTTTTTATTTTTCAAAATCTTTATACACATTTGTCTTACATCCTCAGACACAACTTGCCTCCTCAGGTTCTCCTCACAGAACAATTCTCTGAGATTAAATCTGTTTTGAGTTGTATTTTGATAAAATTGGATCCTGGTTCCCGGTGAGAGGAGGGGAGAGAGAGGGAGAGAGAGGAAGTTCAGGAGGGAGGCAAAAGGCATAGATTTCCAGAAACTTCCTCATGGTTTCCTCTCACGTGCACCTCATCCTGGGCACTCCTACGCCTGAAGACAAAACCCAGCTCTGGCTTGAATCCAGCCCCACCCTTCCTGCCTCCCTCCCCCTCATTCCAAAGCTGCTCACAGTGCCTCTGGTCTCGCCTGGTCACCAGCTTGGCCTGAGTCCTCCCCTGCAGAACCTTCTCCCCAGAACAGCCCAGATCCCCAAGGGTCAGCCCGAGGCTGGTTACTCAGGAAGGACAGGATCTGCACACGCAGTCCACACTGGGTGGCAAGGGCCTTGGAGAGCAGTGCTTAACCCCTGGTCTGCAGCACCGGGTCAGGCAGTGCAGGTCGGAGCATACTTAGTGTCTTTCCTGGGTCCTGTGGGCAACCACGGAGCCCCCTACACACTGGCCCATGCATGCAGGTTCCCATCATGCTCCTGTCTGATTTCACCCCACTTCCTTTTATTTTTATTTTTATTGTTTAGACAGAGTCTTGCTCTGTCGCTAGGCTGGAGTGCAGTGGCACTATCTTGGCTCACTGCCACCTCCGACTCCCTGGTTCAAGGGATTCTCCTGCCTCAGCCTCCTGAGTAGCTGGGATTACAGGCATGGTGTCACCAAGCCCAGCTAATTTTCGTATTTTTAGTAGAGATGGAGTTTCACCATGTTGGCCAGGATGGTCTCAATTTCCTGACCTCGTGATCCGCCCACCTTGGCCTTCCAAAGTGCTGGGATTACAGGCTTCAGCCACCACACCCGGCTCACCCCACTTGTGAGCAGGAGCGACTCTTGCCTGAACTGTTCTCTAATCCTTGTGAGGGTTTTCCTCGAGAGCATGTGCTATTAGCCTGGACTGCACTGATGCCCCTTCTCATCCAGAGGTCCGGGAATAGACGGGGTTCCATGCATGTGGGGGCTGTTTTATTTCCTTTTTCTCTTTTCTACCTTTCCTATGATGCTGATATTCATGAATTAAGATGGGAAAAAAAAGTATACCTTTCTTTTCACTAGGCTCCCACTGAAAGGCAGTGTTTCCTTTCGATATGGAAGTAGGAAAATTCTTCAGTCATATTTGCAGAACCTGAAGCTTTGTCACCAGTCGAAATCATGGACATTTTAAAATCACATCAGAGTTGTCGCAGGTCTTCTCAAATATCATTTATATTCATCACCACTTTAAAGTGATCACCACTGGAGTGTCAGTAAAAAGCACACACGTTACTCTATCAGAGCTGTTTTCTGAATGCTTTGATAAGCGTATTTTAGTGACATTGGTTTCTTCTGCAGCCCTGTGGATTTCATTTTACACATTTGAAAGCATTATTCCAAGAAGGGGTTCATCCATAGGCTTCACCACGTGCCCATGAGGTTTATGGTACGTGAAACGCCAGGCCCCAGAATTCCCACACTCTTCAGTAGAAAACCACACCCTGAAATGTGTCCCTCTCCACTAGTAATTATGCTTTCAGTGTTCTCTTGATTGAGAAAAAGTTTTACACTTGATCATTGCCAAAAGGCCGAGAAGCAATGAGAAAAACTTTTCATAGCAACAGCCATTGTGCAATGCTTGCCTTGGAGCAAATGTGCATTTTATTCATTACAACAGTATCTCCTAACATTTGAAAACCATCAGCCATATCGGCAGGAAAGCTGTCCTAAGCCGGTCTGGTTTCCTGACCCCACCATTCAGGTCCACTGAGTTAGACCACGTGGATCTACTAGGCGAAGGCCTTGGGCCTCAGACTGAGTAACCCCCATGCTCCTGGTAGGAGGCTGAACCCCAGGAATCACTCAACAGGCATGAGCCGACTGGGGCTGCCCTGAATTGTCTGGCCAGGGTGGAGGAGGACCGCTGGGTCTCCCTACTTCTCCACCAGCCTCTTAGCCCATTTGGCGTTAAAATAAGAATGCCCAGTTGAATTTGAATTTCCAAACAAATAATGAATAACTTTTAGTATAAATATGTTCCATGCAATATTTATGACATGCTATACTAAAAACATTGTTTATCAGGAACTCTACCCTCTAGGGGCTCATTCCCAGACAAATCTGTTCCAGGCCCAGCAAAAGACTGTGCCCAAGTCCAGATTCTCTGCTGACACTTCTTTCTCGCCCAGGCTGGAGTGCAACGGCGTGATCTCGGTTCAATGCAACCTCTGCCTCCCAGGTTCAAGCAATTCTTCTGCCTTAGCCTTCCAAGTAGCTGGGACTACAGTCATGCGCCACCACTCCCAGCTAATTTTTGAATTTTTAGTAGAGACGGGGTTTCACCATATTGGCTAGGCTGGTCTAGAACTCCTAACCTTGTGATCCACCTGCCTCAGCCTCCCAAAGTGCTGGGATTATAGGCAAGAGCCACCATGCCCAGCCTCTGTTGAGACTTCTACCTCTGCCCAGAGTCTGGCCCTGGAGAGGCACCATTCAGGGCAGGAAGTGGGACCAGGGAGGTTCCCAACAGCAGCTCATAGCCCCCATGGCCCACACCTCAAGCCATTCCCCATCCCTGGCTAGGTCTCAGATCCCCAGCTATAAAATAAGAGTTCCAGGTTGGAACTCTTAACCCCACTGTGGCTCGGAACTAGATTTAATAACACGACAGTCTTTACTACAGGAAAGAGGAATCTTTAACTTCTACTAGCATGAGAAGGATGTTTCCAGACCCAGAAGGCCTCCGCACTCAGCCCTACTGAAGCAGCAGGTGTGTGCTGCCTCTATTCACTCAGACCTGGAGCCCCCTCATGCAGCAGAAGCTCCCACAAACCAGCCCACCAGGGCCAGGTACCCACACACAGCAGCAGACACACAGATGTGCTCACTTGGGGAGCAGTGGGGCACAGAAGCCCTCACACATGGGACTGAGAAGCATTCCCACGTGGTGCACACACGGGACACATGCCCCCCCATCCAGATCACGCACACATGCCCCACCCAGACACACGCCCCGACAGGGTGCAGATCACACGTGTTCACCCTCACACACTCAGCACACATACTCTCACACACACTCCTGGAAGGCGACAGGAACACAGCCATCTCAGCTGCACCCCCAGCCACCCCACATCTGTGGTTCTCATCCTGTACCCCAAATGTCCGAGTTGTTCCTGGACTAAAGCTTCTCCCAACTGCCTCTGTAAGCTGCTGGGGGGGGCAGGAGTGGGAAAGCCAGACAGTGCTTTTTCATATCAGACTAAAGCAATAGATCACCTAAAGGCTGGATTCTAGAAATCAAAGTGTTAACTCAAATGGTGATGATGAGGATGACGACGACAGCAGCAGCAAAAGCCACACTTGCCAGCACTCATCGAGCACAATCTATGCCCCAGCAACTACGCTAAATGCTCAACACGCATTCCCTCATTCGACCCTTGCAACAATCTATAAGGTAGGAACTGTTACTGTGACCATTTATAGATGAGGAAGCTGAGGCTCAGAGGAGTTAAATGTCTCTGTGGAGATTCCAGCATCTGGCCCAGGGCCAACTCCAAACTATAGCCTTACCTACAAAGCCACGTGGTAGGACCCAGGGATGTTCCAGCCCAGTCGCAGTTCAGCGAGTGTACACAGGCGCGCACATGTGCACGTGTGTGCACACACACACACATGCTCTACTCGCAGGAGGGGGTGCTTGGGCAACAATTTCCTTGTGGAAAGTGCTAAAAAGGTCTTGACTGGCAGAGAGGCTTCTGCTTATTCATTCTCCTCCAACGCCAATCCTTTCCTGGTCAGGTGTGGACCCTGGCAGAGCTCGTCTGCATAAGGCGGGTCTGTGAGATCTGGAGAGGGAGTTGCTCCACGTCCCCTTGATAACTAGAGACCAGGTTATCTCTGAGAGGGCTGAGAGGGTCTCTGCAGGTTCACTTTCCCCTGCCCTCCGTGTGGACCCCTGCCCCAGGGAACCAGAGCCAGGCCCCTCGTGGTACAACAGGAGAGTGCCACCTCCGCTCTGCAGCCAAGAGCCCTGCGTCACCCGAGCCCACCCCAGAAGGGCACAGAGACAGCCCCTGAAGAGCCCCCAGAGAGGCCTGTCTCAGGGTGACCAGCCTCTGGGACATTCTTAACCCCAACCAAAGTGGGGCCACCCTGTGCAGCCTCCACCTCTGCATGGGGGCCTGGCTGACAGCTGCTCCCAATTGGAAGTTCTTTATGCTCCCCCACCCAGTCAGTCCCCAGGAGACATGAAGGAAGCTTTGATGGAACCTATCAAAGCATTCTTGTTCTCACAGCTGTTTCCCGGAAGGGCAATTATAGCCACAATAACCCCACACATCTGGTGAAGGGGCCAAAAGCCGGTACTCTACCCTCAGCTCTGCTGGAGGGGTCTCGCCCATCAGCAGAGGGAAAAATGGCTTGTGCACATCTGAGACTCAGTTTAGGACCCTGGACCATTAGAACTGGAAGGGCCCCGATGGGGCCAGCCACCCAATCCCCATTTTACAGATAACTAAACTGAGGCCAAGCCACTCCCTGTTCCCAAAGAGCTCCCCACACAGAGCCCACTTCCCCACAGACTCTCTAGACAGACCCTGGCTCCTCCTCTAGCCCAGGTGGGCCTCCACTTAGACAGACACTGCCAGGCCGGGAAAGGGCATGGGAGGGACCTGGGACTGTGGCGGTCACTTGGAGGGAAGGCTCCTGCGCTGTCTCCTTTAGAGGGATGAATGTTGCTCCTGCCTGAGCCATTGCCTCTTCTTGGCCACTGTATTTATACCTCAATCTCTGAATGTATTTCAATCAGGATTTCTAACCTGGCACAGCTGGCATATCAGGCTGGGGGCAGGCTGGCTTGTGCACTGCAGGATGTTACAGCATCTGTGACCTCCACCCACTAGATGCCAGTAGCTCTGCCCCCCTTCCCAAGTTGTGACCATCAAAATTACCTCTAGACATTAACAAATGTCCCCTGGGGCAAAACTGTGCCCAGTTGACAATCACTGACTTAAATGAGCATGTAGGGACTGTCCCGTGGGTCTTCCCGGGGTGCAAGGAAGGAGGTGGCATAGACTTTCCTTCCTGAGGTGTGGAGCATCTAGGCAGATAGGATAAACGTACCTAGGAAAAAGCAGTGTGTCTCAGGAGATCCTGCAAAAGTCTAAAGCTGGGAAAAGTCACAGAGACTGAGATCCAGCCAGGGAGGCTACCTGGGGACTTATGTAGGCAGTTGGGGGAGGAGGGATTTTGAGGGGAAAGTCTCAAAGACAGCAAGCAGAGCCCAGGATGTGGGGTGACTGGGAGAGCATCTGGGAGAGGACAGGAGGATGGCCACCGCTGGCTGGATTTCAGTCTAGGGGTGTCTGTTTGCCCCAGCTGCCTTCCTTCCGGAGCAGGTCCCGGAGCCCAGGGAGCAGGGAAGACACTGAGGAAGAAGGAGGGAAGGGGGATTGTGGGGTGGGGGGATAGGGCAGATCTGAGATCCCGGAGGGCCAGTTAAGGGCTGGCTCCTCCCAGAATCCCCAGCACCCAGCGCAGAACCAGGCTAAGGTAGAACTGAGATGATGAAGCCACTGACTGAGAAAAGGTCCGATGCAGGAGGAAGGCGCCTGGGCTCCGGAGAGCTGGAAGCTCCGCCACTGATGCCAGCGGGGGCCCAGCCCCACGGCCTGTCAAGGACCTGACCAGCCCGCCCTGACCTGACTTCTCAGGGTCTGTCTTTGCCCAATGATCCCCCAACTCACAGTCCAAGTGGGATGGGAGTGGGGTGGGAGCAGCCCTAATCAAGGGGTGGCTGCTGGTTTTGGAGCGGACCACCAGCTCCCTGGCAGGCGTTGACCTTCCTCCGCAAAAGGATTTCAGCAGGTTTCTCAGAGCAGAATGGTGCGCTCCTGAGCCTAGGGAGCTCCCTTCTCAGACAAAAGCCCTGGCTTCCCACGCCCTATCTGGGCTCCCTGAAACCTGGGTATGCGTCCCTCCCCGATGGGGCTCCCTGGGGCCTGGGTACCCGTCCCTCCTCCGAAGGGGCTCCCTGAGGGCAGGGGCCGCTCCTTCCCCGTGGTCCCTGCAGGGGAAATGCCGTGTGGGCTGGTGCTGCCCACAGGGAGCTTCTGGGCCGGCTCGCCAGCAGGGGGCGCTGTGGACTCAGACACACGCCTCTGGCCAGGGATGGGAGGCAGCTGGATGGGTGGTGAGGTCTCCCTGCAGCTCCTCCTGTCACATCCCCGGCCCCAGCCAGGCTTGCCTGCCTGACACACAGCGACATCTCCACCTCATCACAACTTCTCCACCCAGCCCCATTGTTCTCCCGGTCCTCTGGCTGAGGAAGCAAGAGAAGCAATTATCCCCATTTTGCAGATGAGGAAACTGAGGTCATTCAGATGTCAGAAGAAAGGCAGAAGGGGCAGCAGCAGGACAGAGTGGATAGCATCTGGGCTTTGGAGCTAGAAGCCACTGGTGTACTCTGTGCCACCTCAGCAGCTCAGTCCCCATGTGGTCGCGGCAACCTTTGGGGCCTTATTGAGCAAAGCCCTGCAGTTGCAGCCAGGGAGAGGAGTGTGGCAGCCCATACTGTCCCGGGCTGAGAACGAGTCTCACACTGGACCCTGCAGCCGGTGAGGACAGCACGGGGTCCTCAGAGGAAGTGCTGCAGAAGGGAAGTGGCAGCCTTGCCCAAGCCCTCGTCTGGGTGGGGAGAGCAGACGGCCAGAAAGGGGAAGAACAGGAGCACTGTGCTGGAGAGCCCTGGTCCCTCTGCGCGGTCTCCCAGGTCCTAGCAATTCATCACAACAGCAGGTGCCACACAGGAGCCCTGTGCCACCCCTCACAGAGTGCCAGGCCCAACCACCCATCCTGGGAGGCAGGTTGTGTTACCCTCCCATGTGACAGATGATGAAAGGAAGGCCTAGCAAGAGACAGTCACTTGTCTGAGGTCCCCAGTGGGAAGTGGGTAAAATGAGATACCCACACTCCAATCTGCCTGGCACGAAGCCACCACGTGGGGTTGGTAGGCTGCAGCCTAGGCAGAGAGAAGAAGGCCCTGTCTGCAGCCAGGGTCGGGGCTGAGTCTGTAGCTGGAGAGGCGCCCAGCAGCCTGAGCACAGGTCACAAGGCAGTTAGGCCCAGCTGTTTCCTGATGCACACGGTCGGTGTCCAGCAGGGTCGGAGCATGAAGCTGGACGGGCCGGCAGGAGTCACCAAGAGGGGAGGGCACCACGGCATCAGAAAAGAGCTCCCAGCAGTTTTGTGAGGATGGTCTCGGAGATCTGACTGGTTCCACTGGCCGTTCTTAAGGAAAGAGATGAGGATCTAAATTACTATAGAAACTGAGGGGTGGGGAGGAACGGGGAAGAGGGGATGAAGCCTTAAGACACCAAAGCGTTAGAACCCACCAGAGGAGAGGGTCAATGAGACACACTGGACAGAAGGCAGTGGTCAGGGGTGGCTCAGCCTCTGGTATGGGTGATGGGATGCGTGACTATGAGCTAAGATGCGGCATTCAAGTGGAGGAATGGGCCAGGGAGAGCAAGACAAGCTCGGTTTAGGATAAATGAGTGTAAGGTATGCATAGGCTATGGAAGTAGAAGGGAGCTTTGGGCTCAGAGTTAAAAAGGAAAAACAGATCAGGCCAAGCATGGTGGTTCTTTGGGAGGCTGAGGCAGGAGGATCACCTGAGGGTAGGAGTTCAAGACCAGCCTGGCCAATGTGGTAAAACCCCATCTCTACTAAAAATACAAAATTATCTAGGCATGGTGGTGCACACCTGTAATCACAGCTACTCAGGAGACTGAGGCACAAGAATCACTTGAACCCGGGAGGTGGAGCCGAGATCGCACCACTGTACTCTGGCCTGGGTGACAGAGTGAGACTCTGTCTCAAAAAAAAAAAAAAGAGGGATGAGGGCGCAAACTAGAGCTGAAGTCAGGCTGTACTTTCCCACTGAGGGACGCAATCAGGGTTGACTAGAATTTGAGCTTAGTCTGCAATCAAGGAGGGAAGTCCAGCAGTAGAACACCCATTAAATCTGTTGAGGTTTTATTCCAGAAGGAGCCAAGGGTCTGAGCAGACCACAGGTGAAGTTCAGCAATGGCGCCAATCACTGTCAAGGTGTGCACTTCACTAGAAGCATTAATAAGAACTCAACTCAGGACTTAAAGGGAGCCTAACAGATCCAAGGCCAGATGTCATCAACTGACCTTAAATCATTGAGGTGGGGTCTCTTTTCTGCAATTTTCCCTCTCCCCTTTCCCTTCTCTACAGGGCCCCAGCCTCTCAGTACACTTTCACACTTAATATCTCAATAGCTCATCTACTCAACAGGCAAGGAAACGTCTGTCCAGTGACAGTGGCGTGTGTGGGGATGAGCCCAGGGTTGCTCCGACCTCTCTCTGGGGCCCCCCACTCCAGAAGGTGGGAACAGCATTCTGCAGCATTCCAGGATGTGGAGGCAGCAGGGGAGTCTGTGTGCAGAGTGGCGGGGCCGACCTCCGATTCCCTTCCCATGGGAAGAATGAGGTGGGGGTACTCGCCCTGCCCAGGGGTGCTGTCTGTACCAGGACTTATCAGCCCACAGGGTGAGCAGCATGACATCAATGGTAGGGTTTTGGGGGTTTTGTTTTTTTCTTTTTCCTTCTAAGGAACAATTTGTTTTGGTCAAATAACTAGAGTAAAGGTGACTGGTGTTTAGACAACTCTTTCCCCAGCTTCTGGCAGTGCCACTGGAGGAAGTGTCCCCTGAGGGTCATACAGGAAGCTGTCTGGCAGCTCCGAGGGTTGCCCCTTGTCCCTGCCCAGCCCCGCCCGCTTCCCCTCACTGCCTCCCTCGCATGCCAGGCTTGGGCAGCTTCCCATCGCAGACAGAGGTCCAGCCCAGGAGGCCCGCACTCAGCCCCTCCCTGGGCCCTTTCAGCCTCCCCGCTCTGCTGTCCGGCTCCAGTGGTGGGGAGGGGGTAGAGTAGGACAGTTCGGGGAGAGGAATGGATTCCCTCCCTCATCCCACTGGGATGCAGAGGCGGAGACCAGTCTGAAAGGGAACCACACACATCTCCAGTCACTTCTGTCACTGCTATACTCACCCTACCCATGTGCCACTGGGGCTGCAGGTTGGCACTGGGAGGGGTCAAGGTGAAGGGATGCAAGAGGGAATGCTAGGCTGTGGTGGAGAAGCGCTGGTCTGGGCTCCCAAGAGGTGAGGGGCTGAGTTCCAGGGCATGGTGGCCCGGACACAGAGATGGGCAGAAGGCCAGCAAGGCTGCCCCATCTGAGCCTATCACAGAAGCTTAGAGGCAGCCAGGCCCACGCTAGACAGCACTTAGGCTGGACTTGGGGGTGCGACCCCAAGATACACTTGGACACACAGCAGGGCAAGCAGCTTGGCCTCCATGAAGGCCTCTGTCTGACAGCAAACCCCCTCTGCACAAGGAGAGAGGGGATGAGCACGGAGCGGGGGCACCATGTGCTTCCCAGGACTTCACAGCAAAGAGCACCTCCTGGGAGGTAAACTAAGGCCCCCGCATGCAAAGCAAGAAACCAGGCCACGCCCCTTGGGGCTAAAGGCCAAGGAACTGAAGGTCCCAATTTACCTGCCCTGCTAGTTTCTGGCAAGAGACCTCCACCGCCTTCCCTTCCAGGATATGCCAGGCTGCAGGCTACAGTGCCGAGAAGGAGAAGACGGAGGCGGTGGTGATGTCAACTGAGGAATTAAGTAAGCGGGGAGCTGATAACATCGTCCAGCCAGGCTCGCTGTGGGCAGGGTGACTCACTGAAGGCAGCCCGCGATCACCAGGTGACTGTTGTTGTGCCCAGCCTGTGGGGCCGGGAAGGAGGAAGGGGGCTGGGCCGACGGAGCTGTGACAAGTTCCTCACCGAGGCCCCTGCACAGGGGAGAGACTTCAGTACACGGTGTCCTTCACCTCCCAGCCGGGGCTGGCTCAGGAAACAGCCCTCCCTCCGCCTGCTGCGATTATCTTTGTCCACAGTGTTTGATGTGTGTTTGTGGGGTGTGTCGGGTGATTTTCCTGCCTACAGCTTGCTGGGCGCTCCAGGTACTAGCGATTGCTCGCAGCAGAGCAATCACCCCCTCCCTGGTTGGACAACTGTCTGTGGAGACAACACCGGATGGCAAACTGCTAACCGCAACCACGTGGCATCCTCACACAGGGAACAGCCTGTTCCTCCCGCTAAAGGCACCTGCAGACCTGCCCCACTCACAGCTCACTTCTCCCTCGGTCCCTGTTGACAGCATGGTCCTTTCCAACCCCCAGGGGCACCATGGACTGTTGTCCGAGTTGAGAACTGTCCAACTGCAGGGGGCACCATTCACTTGGCGGTCCCTGTGCCGGACACTATGGCTGTCCACACTGGCCCTGCCCCTTCCCTTTTGTAAATTACTTCTCAGTTTCCTCCTCTAGAATCATCACACCAAAAACCTTCCCCCATGTATGCTTGCTTCTTGTTCACCCGACGCTCTGGTCCATTCATTCATTCCACAAAAAATTGTTGAGTTTGTGCAAGGTACTATTCTAGGCAAGGGAACAAGACAGACCCTCCCCGAGCTCATGGAGTTCACATTCTAGCATGGGGGGGAAACAATGAATCAATAATTGGATACATAAAACTGCAAGTGACAGTAAGTGCCATGAAGAAAGCTAAAGCCAGCCCAGGGGTAGAGGGTGACAGTGCCCTACTTCAACTAGGACTTGCAGAAACGCTCCTCTCTGGGGAGGTGGCCTCTGAGTGGAGACATGGAGGCAGTGAAGGAGGAAGGATTCCCGGCAGAGCCGTTCCCATCAGCACCCAGTGCCAAAAGAAGGTTCTGTAAGCCACCCTGGTTCTGCCAGGAGCCTGCAGCGTGGCCTGGGGCGCTCAATTCCCAGCGCTGGGTGTTCATTTCCTCCTTGACAAACAAGAGGCCTCATTGCACAGTCTCTTTCAGCACAAATCCACTCACCTGTCGGCTGGAGGAACCTCATGACAGAAATCTGGGTTGGAAGGCCAACTCAGCCACCCACAAGCTGTCATCTCAAGCAGGCTATTCAGCCTCTCGGAGCCAGTTTGCTTTCCTATAAAATGTTAGAGAATTGTGGAGGATTAAATGAGGTTGTGGAACTGAAACCACCTGGCACATAATAGGTGTTTCATGGAGATTTTCTAGGGCTGCACCTGGGCGAGGTGGGGCAAGATAGGGCCTGGAGTTGGGGGTGCGGTGAGGAGGCTTTCACAGGGGAGCCTGGAGAGGGCAATGCTGACCCTGAGATGCACAGCTCTGGTGGCTGCCCAGGTCTGCAGTGGCAGAGCCCAGGAGCTGGCCCAGGCTGGGACCCTGCCTCTACTTACCCAGGACCTGTGCGCTCCCCACTGACAGCGGCTGAGGGGGCAGGCAGGGAGCTTCAGTGGGGCCCCCAAGAACTGTCACTCCGTGGCCTGGCTTTCAACTTCCTCTGGGGCCCGTGCCACTCAGTTGAACCTCTCTTCCTTCCTCCTTCACTCGGCTGTTTGTAGTGAGGGCCAGCCACCCCCAGACTCCAGCCGTGGTGCTCCCTCTCAGCTCCCAGAGCCCAAGGCAAGGAGGCGGAAGGCGAATCAGAGCCCACCCTGGTCGACACGTCTTTCCCAACACCTGATGTGAGTTTAGGTACTTAGACCCTGCCGGGAGCCTGAAGGAGCATGCAGGTGCTCAGCAGGTGCGAGGTGCGGGCAATCACAGCAACAGCAGTAATGACAACCAGCCTTCTTGGCTGCCACAGGCCAGGCACATCGCATCTAAGACCTCGCTTGACGTTCATCCTGAGATGTGGGCGTTTTTATCCTCTTTCATACTTGAGGAAACTGAGGCTCCAGGAAGTAGGGGTTGTGGAGCTGTGGGCGGCAGGGTTCATGGGCCTACTACTTCCCACCAGAGAGGAGCCTTGCCAGGCAGAGTGGATCTGGAGAAGCAGAGTGGAAAGGGTCTGGTGGGTGGACCAGCCTGAGGCTGGGGAAGGGCCTTGCAGGGGATTCCTGTCTCACAGATGCCTGCAGGCCCAGGTGTGGGGTCCCCAGCCCCACCACCCTAGCCCAGCCCACAGCTGCTGTGTCACAACCCCTGGAGTGGCTAGGGACTCTGAGTCTCCAACAAGCTCCCAGGTGACCTGGAAGCAGCTGGCTCAGTCTAGGAGGCCGGAGCTGAGCTGTAAAGCCCTGACAAAGCCATTTCTCAGGCCCCTCTGTCTCTGAGCCAGGAAATGATCATCATGGCAGCTAATATTTATGGACAAGTTTCCTGCACGTTAGGGTCTGTGCTAAGCACTTTGTGTATATGAACCTACTTAACCCTCACAATAGTTCCTCGAGGGAGGGAACCTGGGCACAGAGAGGCTAAGTGACTTGCCAATCATACAGAGCTGGCATTGAACCTGGACATCTGGCTCAAGGCCTCACTCATCTCCCCAGAAAGCAGGATGCCTGGAGTAGGGAAGGCAGCAGGGCAGGACCTCGAGCAATGGGTCCAAGTGCAGGGCTGGACCTGGCAGGCCCTGGGCGGCAGCAGGTTTCTGAGCAGGGGCCCAGCAGGCTCCCCGGGACTGGCCACATGGTATGTGCATGAGGGAGCCCTGGGCAGACAAGGTTGACACCACTAAGGGCTGAATGTGGAACCCGTCCCGCAGGGATGTGGTTTTGACATGAGAAGGCAAAAGAAATAACGCTTCCCTCAAGGGACAGAACTGACGAACAAAGCTGGGCGCCCATGCATCAGGCACAAACACTAAAGGTGGAAGTTCAGACACTAGGAAGGGTGCCCACACCACTTCCTCTGCCTCCCCTCTCCCTGCAGCGAGGCCTAGTACAGATAGCTGCACAGCTTCTGGGCCTGAGGTCTAAGGACAGCCAGCCTGGGGCACCACCTGTCTGTCCACATGTGTATGCAAGGGAGTCTGGGAGAAGGGGCCTCTGTGTGCTTGCTTGCAGGGGGTACCTGTCTCCACCCCACCCCCCTGCGGCAGCCACAGAGAACAGACGCCCTGACTCTAATCTGTACCTCTGGGGCCTCAAAACCACAGGCACGTCAGCTGCGCGTGCAGAGGGATGAAGTAGGAGGTGGGGCCACGGATGCAGGGTACGCAGGTGTGAGCCAAGATGCGTGTGCAGGGCAGGCACGCCACCCCAGGGAGGGGGGCAAGTGGGGTAGAGGGGTCCAGAGATCCAGTGGCCACCTGGCTTCTCTCCCTCGCCTGCCCCTGCCCCCACTCTGAGGAGCAGCCATGGCTTTGTGGACCCCCTTCCTCCCTCAGGCTTCTCTCTGCTCTCAGCTGCAGTGCCAGGGACAACTGAAGGAAATGACTATGGAGCACCTAAAATGGCCTGGCAAGTTCTGGGCACGTGGGAGACATCAGTGAGAAAAGGAAAGATTCCTGCCCTTGGCTGGGCGCAGTGGCTCACACCTATAATCCCAGTACTTTGGGAGGCCAAGGCAGACAGATCACCTGAGGTCAGGAGTTTGAGACCAGCCTGGCCATCCCTACTAAAAATGCAAAAATTAGCTGAGTGTCGTGGCATCCACCTGTAATCCCAGCTACACAGGAGGCTGAAGCAGAAGAATCGCTTGAACCTGGGAGGCAGAGGTTGCAGTGAGCCGAGATCGCGCCATTGCACTCCAGCCTGGGCAACAAGAGCAAAACTCCGTCTCAAAAAAAAAAGATTCCTGCCCTCATGGGTCCCACATTTTGTTAGGGAGTCACAATAGACAGAATAAATGCATTCCTTTCTTCCTCTTTATGTTTTAATTTTATTTATTTTTTTGAGATAGGGTCTTCCTCTGTGGCCCCGGAGTGCAGTGACGCAATCACAGCTGACTGCAGCCTCAGACGCTCATTCTCAAGTGATTCCCCCTACCTGAACCTCCCAAGTAGCTGGGACTACAGGTGTGTGCCACCACACTTGGCTAATTTTCTTTTTCTTTTTTGTAGGGATGGGTCTTGCTGTTGATCCCAAGCTGGCCTCAAGGGATCCTCCTGCCTCAGCTTCCCAAAGTACTGGGATCACAGATGTGAGCCACTGAGCCTGGCCTTACATTCTGTCATCCTTATGTAGGCAGTGGGTTCTATAGGAAGAAAGAGGAAGCAGATGGGGGGGGGTGCAAGGCGGGGAGAAGAGGAGTGCAGGAGGATGAGGGGCATGCACTCACACAGGTCACAGTAGGAAGCTGGGTGCCCCAGGTAGGCCCCATAGAGAGGCCAGCATTTCAACAGGTGCTTAGAGAAGGAAGAGCCAAGCAGAGTCTGAGGCAAAATGTTTCAGGCAGAGGAAACAGCTAGAACACAAGCCCTGAGGCCATTGCCTGGCCAGAACGGAGGGAAGGGCAGGCTGTGGGGGCGGAGACTCAACTGGCCTGTGCCTCCAGGATCTCCAGTGAGGACCAGGAGAGGACGGCTGGCTCCAGGCCAGGCCAAAATGATTCTCTAGTTTGTCAGGCAACTCCACTAACAGCAAAGGCCTGATTTCCAGAGGATTAAAGAGAAAGGACCCTGTAGTACCTACAGGAGGGGCCAAAGGGTTCACAAAGGAACCAGTGCCCTGGGAGGAAGAAGGAGATGGAGAGGGAGAGGGGTTTACAGCAGAAGGAGCCCTGCTCTGGGGCCCAGCCTGGGGGTGGGTGCAGGGGAGGGAGCAAAGGATGGGACCAGCTACCCTGAGGCCCACAGGTCTCTCTAGGGGGGCAAGTCTCTGCATTCCCAGGGCCCCCACGAGCCCACCCTGGGAGCTCACTGAGAGAGTGCAGTGTAGAGTTCCATCCTCCAGCCTAGAGACTCAGCTGCCACCCACAGGGAGGAAGGGAGCCGGGTGCAGCCACCTCTGTGCACCTGCCTCTGCCTGCTAGAGGCCACCAGGCCTGCCTACTAGACCCTACTGAGGCTGGTGTCCCTCATTCTCCAAAGCACCATTAAACAACACACATGGGGGGCTGGGGGAGGTGACCCCAGGAGGTCTAGCCTGATGGTTGAACTTGGGCAGGAATGTGTGCCTGCATGCCCACCTTGCCCTGCAGCACGTGGCAGCTGGCATTCTAGGAGGTAGATCCACTCGAAAGCAGAGCCCTGGAGTGTGTGGTTCTGATGGAGAGGGTGGTGGGAGGTCAGCAGGAAGGGCTTCTTATGGCCTAGTAAAGGGGCTTCTTGGAGAAGTGGGCTTGACCTGAACCTTTCAGGTTGGGAGCAAATTTGAAAGAGGAGAGAGGAGAGAGGATACCTCCATGTGCTCACATTTGCACACACATTTACACTCATGCACACACCGAGTCCCCCGAGCCCCCCATCCATAGGTGCTCACAGCCAGCAACATGCACACACGTATCACACACAAAGTATGTCACACACTCAGAAACATACACACCGGGGTATTCACATGCTTATGAGGCACGCCGATGCTACAAGGGTCACCCACATACACTCGGCACCAGAAACATACAGGGCCCTTAGAAATGGGCTTGGGAGGCGCAGTGGCTCACGCCTGTAATCCCAGCACTTTGGGAGGCTGAGGCGGGCGAACCACGAGGTCAGGAGATCGAGAGCATCCTGGCTAACATGGTAAAACCCTGTCTCTACTAAAAATACAAAAATTAACTGAGCTTGGAGGCATGTGCCTGTAATTTCAGCTACTCGGGAGACTGAGGCAGGAGAATTGCTTGAATCCGGGAGGCAGAGGTTGCAGTGAGCCAAGATCGCACCATTCCACTGCAGCCGGGCGACAGAGCAAGACTTCATCTCAAAAAAACAAATAAAAAAGAAATGGGCTCGGGAGAAGGCAAAGATATGTCTGCAAAGCATCAGAAGAGCAGAAGCTGAAAGGTGGCAGTGGGGGGCGTGGAGATGGGGTGGCGACAGATATGGAGTCCTAGAGAAGGGCTGCACGAGACACGCCACAGACACACCGCACATCCGTTACAGTCAGCTTCAGGCAGACCCCGCGACCTTCCTGCCTTCGGAAAGACATTACGTAGTAACTACGTGACACAGTGCACGCCATCCAGGCTCGTCAAGGTTTGATGCTGTCTTCTGTCCTGTGAGGATTTGTTAACACCTGCTTGCCATGCCAAATTAGTTTCCTATGATTCGACAGGAAAGTCCTGTCTGTCGAACTCCAGAGCGCTGTTCAGAGTTTCGCCCCTGCTCCCATGTCCAGTGGGATGCCCCTGGCCAGGCCACCCTCCCACCAGTCTCCCTGCCTCTTCTTACTCACACTGTAGTCTTTGGCCTCCTGTAGCCTGCAGCCACTCTCTCCTCCTCCATGCTAGCCTCTGTGATTTCATCTTACTCACGGTAAAAGACAAAGTCCTTGGGGTAGGGGGAGCTTCCTAATCTGTCCTCCCTGGTTCCCTTATCCCTCCCCTTCTTTTCTCCTCCAGCCACCTGGGACCCCTCACTGCCCCTCACTCACCCGAGACATGCTCCCCTCTCAGGGCCTTTGCACCGGCTGTTCCTCTGCCTGGAACATCCCCAGGGCTCCTCCTTTAGGATTTATCAAAGGACTTCCTCTCAGCGAGGCCTTCCTAGCAAACACTGTGCCCTCACCGCAGCATTCTCTAGCCCCCATCCCGTTTTTTATCCCTTCTCCTTGGCTTCTTTATTCCCCCAACACAGTATATATTTTATTTGTTTGCTTCATTTATTGCCTGTCTCTCTTATCAAAATGAACTCCACGGGGGCAGGGACTTTTGTCTGTTTTATTCTCAGCTGTGATGCCTGGCTCCCAAAACAGTGCCTGGCTCATCGGACTCAATAAAGATGAAATGAATGAATGACTGAAATGAGACAGAAATCAGTAAGCATTTTTAAAGCACAATTAAGAAATAGAAAGGGACTGGGCGCAGTGGCTCACGCCTGTAATCCCAGCACTTTCAGAGGCCAAGGTAGGTAGATCACCAGGAGTTCAAGACCAGCCTGGCCAACATGGTGAAACCCTATCTCTACTAAAACCACAAAATTAGTAGGGCATGGTGGTGCACACCTGTAGTCCCAGCTACTCAGCAGGCTAAGGCAGGAGAATTATTTGAACCTGGGAGGTGGAGGTTGCAGTGAGCCCAGATCATGCCACTGCACTCCGGCCTGGGTAACAGAGGAAGCTCCATACCCAGCTCCTCCCCAAAAAATAGAAGGGGAGGGACCAACCCTGAGTGAGGCATTGCACTCAGGTGAATTGCAAACACAATATTCCTTTATTCCCCATCAACCCTGGGGAATCATTCCCATTTTACAGATGAGAAGATGAAATGAATTGCAAACACAATATTCCTTTATTTCCCATCAACCCTGGGGAATCATTCCCATTTTACAGATGAGAAGATGAGATCAGAAAGGTGATGACTTATGGCTGTTGTATATTGTCTGCAAAGATGGTCACCACAATTCCTCCCCTCTCTGTATTAGAATGTTGTCCTTCCCTTCAAGAGGTGGAAGCAATTCCTCACCACACACACATACCCGCATAACCCCATCTCTGCCTTTGCTCTGGGCTGCCCTTGTGACTTGCTCTGACCAATAGAATGTGGCAGAAGTGATGCTGTGTCAGTTCTGGCCTAGGCCTTAAGAGTCCTGGCCTCTAGGCCAGCTATACAATTTGTGGAATCTGAAGCAAAATGAAAGTGTGGGGGCCCTTACTGAAAAAGCAAGAAAAACATTGTTAGAGGTACTAAAATATAAAGCTTTCTCTTTTCTTTGATGGTCTCTCTCCCTTAATTCACCATGGTGTTTTTAATTTGCTATTTAATGCTACCCTAGTAAAAAAGCTAAAATTTGTAAATATTAGTATGAATTGCGCTGTTTATATGGTGAAAGCCAGCTTTAAATGCAAATAAGAGCATTTAACTCGTATGTACAATCATCAGAATTATGAAATTCATATTTCACAGTTCATATATGCATATATATTTCATTCCTACCAGAAGAGTGGGAACACCCACAAAACTACAACTTTTTTTTTAATTTTTTTACTTTTAGATGAAGTTTCATTCTTGTTGCCTAGGCCGGAGTACAATGGTGCGATCTTGGCTCACTGCAACCTCCGCCTCCTGGGTTCAAGCAATTCTCCTGCCTCAGCCTCCTGAGTAGCTGGGATTATAGGTACCTGCCACCACACCCGGCTAACTTTTTGTATTTTTAGTAAAGACGGGGTTTCACAATGTTGGCCAGGCTGGTCTCGAACTCCTGACCTCAGGTGATCCACCTGCTTGGCCTCCCAATGCTGGGATTACAGGTGTGAGCCACCACGCCCAGCCAAAACTAACAACTTTTAATTTCTCTTCTTGCTATTCATATATTCTACCAACACTCTCTTCCTTTGGTTTACTGAAGAGTAAGGATGGATGAAAGGAAAAGGAACGATCTATACAGAGATGGGAAGCAAGGAACAGGGTGGATACGCATTTTGCATGGACTTCTCTGCTCAAGCAGACGCACCATTGTCTTCACTTACAGAACACACCATGGACAGGGCGCCACAGCTTGTGCCTGGAATTCCAGCACTTTGAGAGGCTGAAGAGGGAGGATTGCTTGGGCCCAGGGGTTCAAGACCAGCTTGGGCAGCATAGCAAGACCCTGACTCTACAGAAAATTTAAAAATTAGCCAGGCATGGTTATGTGCACCTGTAGTCCTAGCTACTTGGCAGGCTGAGGCAGGAGGATCCCTTGAGCCCGAGAGTTTGAGGTGGCTGTGAGTTAGGATCACACTACTGCATTCCAGGCCATGTGACAAAGCGAGACCCTGTCTCAAAACACACACACACACAAACACAAAATTCCCTTCAACACTATGTAGAGAAAAAGTGAGCTGTCCCGCCAAGCCCTGCCCAAATGTTAGAACTGTGAGCAATAACCAGCTGTTGTTTTGAGCCACTAGGTTTTGTGGTGGCTTGTCACACGGAAGTTGATGACTGATGTAATGGTTGAGATCACAAAGCTAGTAAAAGACCAGGCTGCGGTTGAACCCACATTGGTCTGAATCTCAAGTCCACACTCCTCTCTACCCCACCCACGTTTCCTTACAAAGCTTTCATAGCGTTACTCCTTCTCTACTCCATGGTGAGTTGATAAGTTTACGGTTGAGCTAGGGGGTGAAGGTTGCTTCGCTGCAACAAATAAAAATTATTATTGGAACTTGGAAGAAGCCACATCTGGACTTGATGTGGGGACAGGAGGTTGGGGGGTGGGTCAGTGTTGAGAACAGGCCCAGCCTCTGTCCAGGGTGAATCTGGGCCCAGCGGGGTGCTGGGACATCTGTTTTCCATCCAGATTCGGAAAATAAAGCTGCTTTCCTCTGCGTACCCCATCCTCCACCTCTGCTGACCCTACAGGAAATGGGAGTTGGAAGTCTGGCTGGCTGGGAGCGGCCCCTCCTCTGATGGGAGCTCTCTGCCTGCTGACACTGGGACAAGACTCAGAGTGCAGGGCCTCGGCTGCCTGTGCTTCTGCGCTCTCTCCCTCTTCCCCTCTCAACCAGCAGGGAAAGGAATTCTCAGGGACCCGTTAGTCAAGGAATCAGGTTTTCCCCCTTTAACTGATGGCTGTTGTTCCTGCTGCAGCTATTAGCATATCAAATTAATAAGGACGTTTTTGTGGCAAGAAACAGAACTTCTATTCAATTGGCTTAGACAAGAAGAAGAGTGTGTTATCTCACAGAACAAGAAGTTGAGAGGAAGGGCAGTTCAAGAGAGGTTAATCCTGCAGTTTAACAATCAACGACTCAGGTTGTTTCCTATTTCTCTTACCCTCTGCCATTCTCAGCACACCACCTTGTCCTTGGTTAGCTTGCCTCATAGTCACAAGATGACTGCCACAACCCCAGACATCACATCGTCACCCAACAGTGTCCATAAGTGGCAAAAACAAGCAAATAGCAGGAAATATCCTTGTCTCCCATTTTAAGATTAAGAAAAACTTTTCTCAGAAGCCCCTAGGAGACTGTCCTTCACTCATCATTGGCCAGAATTATGCCACATCTCGTGTCTGAATCTAGCCTGAGCAAGGGAAATATTGCCACTAGTACCAACTCAGCAACAACCTTAAGCCCAGAAGGAGAAGGACAAATACCCGCAGCACCCAGGCTCAGTGGGTGCTGAGGACAAAGTAGTGGGACAGAGAAGGGGTGTCGGATAGGCCCCAGACAGTGCGCCCTGCAATTCATTCGTTGGGACTGTGCTTCTTTACAAGTGGGGAGAGACAAAGGAGGATTGGTATTTACAAAGTGAGCCAGACCCCTAGATTTTATTACTAAACTACATTGCTTCACAAAGTACTTACAAGGATTATATTTTACTTAAACAAAATACTCACGGGAAGCACAGTCTGCCTCAATCCCAGCCACTTCTTAGTATCTGTGGGGGACTGGTTTCAAAACCTCTGTGGATGCCAGGCGTAGTCGCTCATGCCTGTAATCCCAGCACTTTGGGAGGCTGAGGTGACAGATCATTTGAGCTCAGGAGTTCAAGACCAGCCTGGGCAACATGGCGAAACCCCGCTCTACTAAAAATAAAAAAATTAACCAGGCACCTGTAATCCCAGCTACCTGGGAGGGTAAGGCGTGAGAATTGCTTGAACCCAGGAAACAGAGGCTGCACTGAGCTGAGATCACAGCATTGCACTCCAGCCTGGGTGACAAGAGCGAAACTCCGTCTCAAAACAAAACAAAACAAGACCTCCATGAATACCAAAAACCACAATATTCAAGTCTCCTATCTAAGATGGTGTAGTATTTGCATGTAACCTGCATACATCCTCCTCCATATTTTTTTATTAGAAATAAATAAATAAATTTATTTATTTATTTATTTAGAGGCAGATTCTCACTCTTGTCACCCAGGCTGGAGTGTAGTAGTGTGATCTTGGCTCACTGCAACATCTGACTCCCAGGTTCAAATGATTCTCCTGCCTCAGCCTCCAGAGTAGCTGGGATTACAGGAGCCTGCCACCACGCCCGGCTAATTTTTGTATTTTTAGCAGAGATGGGATTTCACCATGTTGACCAGGTTAATCTTGAACTCCTCACCTCAGTTGATCTGCCTGCCTCGGCCTCCCAAAGTGCTGGGATTACAGGTGTGAGCCACCGCACCCGGCCCTTCCTCTGTATTTTAAATCATCTCTTGATTACTTTAAATGCCTAATATAATGTAAATGCTATGTACATAGTTGTTACTGTATATAAATGTACATACTATATTGTTCAGGGAATAATGACAACAACAAAAAGTCTATGTATTCCATACGGACACACTTTTTTTTTCAAAACCTGTTTTTTTGAGACAGGGTCTCCCTCCGTCTCCCAGGGTGGAGTACTGTGGTGTGATCTTGGCTCACTGCAGCCTCTGCCTTCCAGGTTCAAGTAATCCTCCTGCCTCAGCCTCCCAAGTAGCTTGAACGACAGGTACGCACCACCATGCTCAGCTAATTTATTTTTGTATTTTTAGTGGAGATGGGGTTTTACCATGTTTCCCAGGCTGGTCTCAAACCCCTGCCCTGAAGCCATCTGTCTGTCTCGGCCGCCTCATTTTTTTTCCATTTTTTTTTATTTATTTATTTATTATTTAAAAAAATTTTTTTTGAGACAAAGTCTCACTCTGATGACCAGGTTGGAGTTCAGTGGCACGATCTTGGCTCACTGCAACCTCCGCCTCCTGGGTTCAAGCGATTCTCCTGCCTCAGCCTCCTGAGTAGCTTGGATTATAGGTGTGCACCATCATACCCAGATAATTTTTGTATTTTTAGTAGAGATGAGGTTTAACCATGTTGGCCAGTCTGGTCTTGAACTCCTGGCCTCAGGCAATCTGCCCGCCTCAGCCTCCGAAAGTGCTGAGATTACAGGCATGAGCCACCGTGCCTGGCCTTCAAATGTTTTTAATAGCAGTTGGTTGAATCTACAGACAAGGAACACACAGACACGGAGGGCTGATTATATAAAAACCTAGGGGGTGAGGCAGAAACTTTGCTTCCTAATCTGAGCACCTGTTGAGGTTGTTATGAATATCAATGTCAGACTTAGAGAGACTCAGGTCTGAATTCTGATGCTGTCCCTTTCTGGTTTTCTAGTCTTATTCAGGTTGTTTAATCCTTCTGTAACACAATTTTCTTTGTAGGCAAAATGAGGTTAATACCCATCCCTGGATGTTTTATTAATCAATGCATTGCCTGGCATATAGAAAAGGGTGAAAAAGGCCAGGCACGGTGGCTCACGCCTGTAATCCCAGCACTTTGGGAGGCCTAGGCAGGCGGATCACCTGAGGTCAGGAGTTGGAGACCACCCTGGTCAACATGGTGAAACCCTGTCTCTACTAAAAATGCAAAAAAATTAGCTGGGTGTGGTGGTGCACGCCTGTAGTCCGAGCTACTTGGGAGGCTGAGGCAGAAGAATCTCTTGAACCTGGGAGGTGAAGGTTGCAATGAGCCGAAACTATACTACTGCACTCCAGCCTAGGTGACAGAGTAAGACTCCCTCGAAGAAGAGGGGAGGGGAGGGGAGGGGAGGGGAGGGGCGGAATACTTTAAGCATGTGGAGCCATGCAACCCAACCTGGCTATCTCCTCTTGCAATGCCACCTTCCTCTCCTTCCTGAGTCCATCTCCCTCCTCCTGCCCAATCCTCAGTCCCCAGCTCTAGGCTCTCCCCTCTTAGAGCCCTCCTACCCCTCACCCACAGCACTCCGTGTCTGGGCTTCTTCACCTAGCACCTGGACAGGGTGTCCCATCCACATTTCAGACAACGCAATGAGATTCCTCCATGGCTGCCATGCCTCAGAATCACTGCTTATCAAGTCCAGATATGTCCACACTCCAGGCCCCCCTTCCTTGCTATCCCCATGAATACTGACTTCTTTGTACTTACTAGTCAGGGTTCTTGGTTGCAAGCAACAGAGAACTAACTCATGGACTTCTCGGGCTGGCTGGAGAGCCAGGCTCACAGCAACCAGGGAGGACTGGATGGTAGCCAAAACCCCAGCCTAGATCACACCTTGAGGACAGACCAGAGAGGACAACTGAGTTACTGACCTGAGGACTGGCCCTGCAGCCCCACTGCCCCTGGCAACTCCCTCCTGCTGCTGCTGCTGCCTCCCCTTGCGGCAGATGCACTCCATCTCTGCTTCTTTGTAACCTCTGCTTAAAAGTCAGTGTTGCTGAATGCATGTATCTGATTGGCTGAGCCCGGTCACAAGCCTGGGAAAGTGAGGCCTCGTGCCTAGAGTCCGCCTCTGGGTGAGACTCACAAGGCCAGGAAGGCTCCAGACAGAGGCCAGAGAGTCTGGAAAAGATAAAGGTGGGTTGGGCGTTGTGGCTCATGCCTGTAATCCCAGCACTTTGGCAGGCTGAGGCAAGGGTATCACCTGAAATCAGGAGTTCGAGACCAGCCTGGCCAATGTGGTAAAACCTTGTCTCTACTAAAAATACAAAAATAGCTGGGCATGATGGTGCATGCCTGTAGTATCAGCTACTCAGGAAGCTGAGGTGGGAAAATCGCTTGAACCCAGGAGGCGGAGGTTGCAGTGGGCCAGGATCATGCCACCACACTCCAGCCTGGGCAACAGAGCAAGACTCCATCTCAAAAAATAAAAATAAAAAATAAAGGTCCCCTCTGCTGGGTGAGAAACCCTTTGCTCCTGGGGCAGGGCCTATGTCTGCCTATCCCAGCCCCCAACCCAGCATTAGGAGTGGCTGTGCTCTCAACAGGGCACAAGAAACCCTCCTCAGGTAAGGGTCCCACCCAGAATCAGAGACCACAGGAGCTAGGGGGCCACGCATTGGCATCTCTGCAAAAGAAGTCTGTGGACTAACATACAACCACCCAGTTTTTATTTGTCAAGTAAGAATATCAGAGAAATAATAAACCACTTTTTTTTTTTCCCTGAGACAGGGTCTTACTCTATCACCCAGGCTGGAGTGCAGTGATGCAATCTCAGCTCACTGCAACCTCTGCCTCTTAAGGTTCAAGCAATCCTCCCACCTCAGCCTCCCAAGTAGCCGGGACTACAGGTGCATGGCACCACACCTGGCTAATTTTTTAATTTATTTTTTGTTGCCTAGGCTGGTCTTGAACTCCTGGTCTCAAGTGATCCTCCTACGTCAGCCTCCCAAAAGGCTAGGCCTGCAGGCGTGAGCCTAGCCTAACAAATCACTTTCTCCTGGCACCATCATTTCATCTAAAAAGAGAGAGAGACATCTTAAAGACGAATAAAAGATAAAAAGAGAGGAGAGCAGGTTTTAGAGTAAAGCATAATTGGCCGGGTGCAGTGGCTCATGCCTGTAATCCCAGTACTTTGGGAGGCCAAGGCAGGTGGATCACAAGGTCAGGAGTTCAAGACTAGCCTGGCCAATTTTTAGTCTCTACTAAAAATACAAAAAAATTAGCTGGGTGTGATGGTGGGTGCCTGTAATCGCAGCTACTCGGGAGGCTGAGGTAGGAGAACTGCTTGAACCTGAGAGGCGGAGGTTGCAGTGAGCTGAGATCATGCCATTGCACTCCAGGCTGGGTGACAGAGAGAGACTCCATCTCAAAATAAATAAATAAGTAAATAAAGCATAATCCTTTATACATGTTGGCTTTAAGAAAAACTCATGACATTGCCCTGAATTTTCAGGACATTTCAAAACTTTTGTTGGAAATCTGTGAAAAGATCATGACACAGGTGAACTTGAACATGGGCTGTGGATTAGATAATAGTATTGTATCAACGCTGAGTTTCCTGGTGTCACCGTGCAGGAGTTATGTAAGGACACTGTAAGAGAGCGTCCTTGTTCTTAGGAAATACACCCTGAAGTATTTAGAGGTAAAAGGGTGCAATGTCTGCAACCTACTCTTAGTTGGGAAATTTCGGGAAAAAATTACACATACACGCATACACAGTCACATGCATACACATATATAAAGAAAAATAAAAGGGCTAAAATGTAAACAATTAGTATATCTGTGAAAAAGTTATGCCAGAGTCTCTGGGCTATTGTTGCAAATTTTTGGTAAATTTGAAATTATGTTAGAACTAAGTTACCCCCAAAAAAAGCTAACAGTGAGTTAGCACTAAGTCTCAGGGTTGCTTTTCCCTTGGTACGTTACCTATTTTGGAAGTGTTTGAATTTTTACGAGCATGAATGATGTTTGTACTCAGAAAAAGAAAGACAAAAATTTTTTTAAGTAAAGCAAAAAAGAAAAGGCCATGAAAGACTCAGTCTAGCTTTTTTTTTTTGGGTTTGTTTTTGAGACCCAGTCTTGCCCTGTCGCCCAGGCTGGAGTGCAGTGTTGCAATCTCAGCTCACTGCAACCTCTGTCTCCAGGTTCAAGCAATTCTCCTGCCTCAGCCTCCCAAGTAGCTGGGATTACAGGCACACACCACCACGCCTGGGTAATTTTTTGTATTTTAAGTAGAGACAGGGTTTTACCATGTTGGTCAGGCTGGTCTCGAACTCCTGACCACCTGGTCTTGAACTCCTGACCACCCGCCTCGGCCTTCCAAAGAGTGGGATTATAGGCGTGAGCCACCATGCCCAGCCTTTTTTTCTTTTCTTTTTTTTTTTTTTTGAGATGAAGACTCACTCTGTTGCCCAGGCTGGAGTGCAGTGGCATGGTCTCAGCTCACTGCAACCTCTGCCCCCCAGTTCAAGCAATTCTCCTACCTCAAAGGCGCCCTCCCACCACACCCAGTTAATTTTTGTATTTTTAGTCAAGACAGGGTTTCACTATGTTGGCCAAGCTGGTCTTGAACTCTTGACCTCAGGTGATCCACCCGTCCCAGCCTCCCAAAGTGCTGGGATTACAGGCATGAGCCACCACACCCAACTGATTATGCTTTATTCTAAAACCTGCTCTCCTCTCTATTTTTTATTGGTCTAACATTTGACACTTGCTGATCTGTTCTAAGTTCCCATGCTACAGAAAAGGAAACTGAGGCCGCGGCAGGACTGTGGCTTGCTCAGTGGCACACAGTGAGCATCGTCAGTCAGGACTCAGCCAGGGCTGCTCCCAGCACAATTCCTTCCATGCGAGGATGCTGCCCATGAAGCAGAGTGTAGGTCCCAAGGGTAAGGAGGGCCAGGCAGGACTCGACAGGATGTTGGGACTTGTCCCCTCAAGACTGCCAGGTCCCATAGGGTTGCATTTCTTCAACATTTTACCCGAATACGTTCCCTTCAAGCCAAGGAGGATGATCAAGAATTGCTCCCTACATGTTTCTGTATTTCTCATACAGGGAAACTGAGACCCTGAGGGGTTCTGGGACTTGCCTGAGATCATCCTGCAAGCAAGTTCCAGGCTCTAAAGTCAAGGGATGGAGTAATTGGCCAGATCTGGCTAAATTGCCTCCAGCCCAAGTTGGAAAGGAACAGAGGAAAGGGCGGTGAGAACTGGAGGGAAAAGGGAGGGAAAACTTGAAGCGTCAGAGTTGGGAGATCCCCGTACCCTGAGCCCTTTCACTGTTCATGCGGATTAAGTTCACTTGAGTTTAGAAGAGGAAGAAACAGTGTTTTGCAGCCACACCATGTCCCACAGCTTCAGGAGGCATCACTCACGTGACAGTCTAGGAAAATAGTGCCTCCTGGAGTTGTGCAGTGGACAGTCTATACAGCTATCCATGGCAGCCCTGAGAAAGTCACCTGTTGTTGTTTGTTGGGGGCATGTTGGGGTAGGAAAGGGGAGTAATTAATTCACTGTAGCCTGAATTAACCAGTGACTGATTCCATGCATTCAATCAACCACTATTTATTGCCATAGACAGTATGCCACGTACCACCCTAGGGGCTGGGACTTCCCAGGCTTCACGTACACTCCAGGGAGGAGCCGAGGTTAGGGACAGGGGAGAGAGGCAGGCCTCCCAGAACAAAACCCCACAAACCACCCCCACCATTCCTCCTTCCCCTTGGCTCAGCCTTCTCTATCCTTCAGTCCTCTAGGGAAAAGCCCTCCTGACTCCTCTGGGCCCCTCCTCCCACAGTTGCATAGAACATCGGGTTCTCTCACGTTTCTGTATCTCCCCTACCAGGCAGTGGGAGCTCCTCGGGCTCTGGGATGCAGTGCAGTTCTAATTTTTTTTTTTAAGGGACAGGGTGGAGGTCTGTCACCCATGCTGGAGTGTAGTGGCGTGATCATGGTTCACTGCAGTCTCAAACTCCTAGGCTTAAGCAATCCTCCTGTCAGCCTCCTGAGTAGCTGGGACTACAGGTATGTGCCACCATACCTAATTTTTAAAAAATTTTTATAGAGATGGGGGTTGCCCAGGCTGGTCTGAAACTTCTGGCCTCAAGTGATCCTCCCGCCTCAGCTTCCCAAATTGCTGGGATTGCAGGGATGAGCCACCACACCTGGCCTCCGGTGCAGTTCCTTCCCCAACCTAGCACCTAAAATTCATTCATCCATTCATTTAGTCATTCATTCGTTTGTTTTACTTATTTTATTCCACAGTCATTTGTCTATTTGTTTGATGAGAGATTATAGCTTTTTTTTTTTTGAGATAGAGTCTCCCTCTGTTGCCCAGGCTGGAGTGCAGTGGCAACATGTCTGTTCACTGCAACCTCCACCTCCCGGGTTCAAGTGATTCTCCTGCCTCAGCTCCTGAGTAGCTAGGACTACAGGTGCCCGCCATCATGCCCGGCTAAGTTTTGTATGTTTTTTTTTTTTTGGTAGAGATGGGGTTTCACCATGTTGGTCAGGCTGATCTTGAACTCCTGACCTTGTGATCCACCCACCTTGGCCTCCCAAAGTGCTGGGATTACACGTGTGAGCCACCGAAACCAGCCAGAGATGTTAGCTTTTTTTTTTTTTTCATGTTTCCAAATCATTTGTATTTCTCTCTCTCTCAATCACTTCTCTTCAACAATATCCAAGGAGCCACTCTGGCCCAGGCTGTTTGCCCTTTAAATCACATAGGCAGTGTCTGGGGCCTATGAAAATTTCATGGCCCTGCAAAAAGGTTTGAGACCTGGAGGGTGGGAGGGGATGTACTGGCTTTGAATTATTATTATTATTATTTTTTTGAGACGGAGTTTCACTCTTGTTGCCCAGGCTGGAGTGCAATGGCATGAGCCACCACGCCCAACCCAAAACATTTTTAAAAGACCAGAAAGAGCGGTGGCTCATGCCTGTAATCCCAGCACTTTGGGAGCCCTGGCTGGTGGATCACCTGAGGTCAGGACAAGACCAGCCTGGCCAACATGGTGAAACCCTGTCTCTACTAAAAATACAAAAAAAAAAAAAAATCGCTGGGCGTGGTGGCAGTCACCAGTAATCCCAGCTACTCCAGAGGCTGAGGCAGGAGAATCGCTTGAACCTGGGAGGTGGAGGTTGCAGTGAGCCAAGATGGCACCATTGCACTGCAGCCTGGGCAACAAGAGCAAGACTTGTCTCAAAAACAAATGGAAATGAAAATTATGTCATTTAATGTCAATAAACCATAATTGTATGACAATCTCATTAATTGGAAAGCCTGGAAATCATGAACATTTCATTACATTTTAAATCTATGCTTGGTTTAGATGTTCTCGTTTCAAAGAAGTCTCAAGTATGCATGATGCTTTTTAAGAAATTAGAGCATGGTGTGGTGGCTCATGCCTATAGTCTCAGCACTTTGGGAAGCCAAGGCAGGCAGATCACCTGAGGTCAGGAGTTTGAGATCAGCCTGGCAAACATGGTGAAACCCTGTCTCTACTAAAAATACAAAAATTAGCCAGGCGTGGTGGTGGGCGCTTGCAATCCCACCTACTCGGGAGGTTGAGGCAGGAGAATCGAACCTGGGAGGTGAGCCGAGATCCTGCCACTGCACTCCAGCCTGGGCCTGGGCGACAGAGTGAGACTCTGTCTCAAAAAAGGAGTTAGAAATTAGAGTCAATTTTTTGTTGTTGTTTTTTAAAGATGGAGTTTCACTCTTGTTGCCCAGGCTGGAGTGCAATGGCACGATCTCGGCTCACTGCAACATCCACCTCCCAGGTTTCAAGCAATTCTTCTGCCTCAGCCTCCCAGGTAGCTAGGATTATAGACGTACACCACCACACCCGGCTAATTTTGTATTTTTAGTAGAGACGGGTTTTCTTCATGTTGGTCAGCCTGGTCTCCAACTCCCGACCTCAGGTGATCCGCCCACCTCAGCCTCCCAAACTGCTGGGATTACAGGCGTGAGCCACCACACCCGGCCTAGAGTTAGTCTTAAACAAATGAACTGTAGTTGGATAATGTCGCAATCAGAATTAGTTGAAAATCTTTTGGAAAATTTAACCATAAAATTACATTTAATGTGGGATCAGGCTACATTTTATTATGTTTCATGTGCTTTGGGCAGGGCCTTCAAAAGTATGCATGTCAAGGCCTAGGGTGGTTTTTATTTTAAAAGCCTATAAACCTGTAAGCCAGACAGATGATAAGTTCTGTGCCCTCAGAGAGCTTTCTGTCCACAAACAAGCCAACCTTTCAACAAAAGTAGGGGACAGTAAAGGAGATCAGATCTAAGTCTCGGGCTAACCAAGGACCCCTGACTTCCCTCCCAACCCCCAAGTGTCACAGAGAAGAAACTCTCTCATGTGTCATTCCCCAGCCACAGCCTAGTGGCTCAGCACCAGACTCCGGGATTTGGAGAAAGCTGGAGCAGGGAAGGATGGGCGGACGTGATGCTCTGTGTGGTCTTAGGACCAGTCTGGTTTGAAGGTGAGGAAGGAAGGAGACAGATATAAGGAAGAAAAGGAACAAATTGCCCCAAATGACAACTTGAAACTGCAGAACAAAATGTTTTTCTCTTTCATACGCTCCCCCACTTTTAAAGGGAAATAGAGCTCATTTCTTGAAAGGGACCATCTGGGGGTCTAGGTGACAAGTGTGAAGGTTTTAAGACTGGGAGGTGAGTAATTCAGCACCTACCACCTCCTCCCTGTCTGCTTTCCCTCCCATTGAAACTGAGAAGGAAAAGGGCACAGAGGACCAAAGGACGTCCCACCACCTGCCAGCAGGGAGGTATCAGAACCGTGTGTGTGTGTGTGTGTGTATCTGTGTGTCTGTGTGTCTGTGTGTGTGTGTGTGTGTGTGCATGCAAGTGCATATCCGTTCTCCCTCTCCCCTAACGGCCTCTATCTCCAGTCCTTAGCACAGGGCTTGGCGCTGAGTTACACTCAGTAATGCTCTATGAAAGGCAGCAGCACTGCATGGCACACTAGAGTCAGGTGAGCCTGCTTTGGAATCTCACTTGTGCTCTTTTCTAGCTGTGTGACCTGGGACAAGTTGCTGCCCTCTTCTGAGCT
Source organism: Cacajao melanocephalus (assembly GCA_963573385.1). Lineage (NCBI taxonomy): Eukaryota > Metazoa > Chordata > Mammalia > Primates > Pitheciidae > Cacajao > Cacajao melanocephalus. The sequence continues at coordinate 93,196 of CAUYLG010056729.1, read as the reverse complement.
CAGTGTCTTCATTTCTAAAAAAATAAAATTAAAAATGCATAAGAAAACCTAGCCAGTGGGGACATTCTGCAGACTAAATGAAATGAAGTGGGTAAGGCGACTCAGCTTGGGGTGGGTGTGTAGCAAGAGCAGAGGCTGCTGGTAGAGCAGGAGTGAGTAACTGCCTGGGTGAGAGGGTGTTTGTGGCGGGGAGGAGAGGGAGGTGGTGCAGGCAAGGCTGCATGCTGGACAGAGGACTCGGAGCTGCCCTGGGAGCCACTGCAGGTTCTACAGCAGGGGAAGAACCAGAGGCTGGGAGGTGGCTGGGATCCCCTGGCTGCCACCATCTTCCACGGCTGCAGCCTCGACCCCACATGTGTTTATTGCTCCCTCCTCCTTCTGTGCACCCCTAACTCAATCCAGGGAGTGCACAGAAGGAAAAGGAAACAATAAAACACGTTTTTTAAAAGAGGTCATTATTATTACTTTAATTTGGTTTCTAGGTACCTTCTTATTTAAGACATAACTGTGACTGGGTGCAGTGGCTCATCTCTGTAATCCCAGCACTTTTAGAGGCTGAGGTGGGTAGATCACTTGAGGTCAGGAGGTCAAGACCACCCTGGCCAACATGGCGAAACTCTGTCTCTACTAAAAATACAAAAATTAGCTGGGTGTGGTGGCACGTGCCTGTAGTCCTAACTACTCGGGAGGCTGAGGCAGAAAAATCACTGGAACCCAGGAAGTGGAGGTTGCAGTGAGCTGAGTTCACACCACTGCACTCCAGGTTGGACGACAGAGCTAGACTATCTAAAAAAAAAAAAAAAAAAAAAGACAGCCAGGCACGGTGGCTCACACCTGTAATCCCAGCACTTTGGGAGGCCAAGGCAGGTGGATCATGAGGTAAGGAGTTCGAAATCAGCCTGACCAAGATGGTGAAACCCTGTCTCTACTAAAAATACAAAAATTAGCCATGTGTGGTGGCCCATGCCTGTAATCCCAGCTACTCAGGAGGCTGAGGCAGGAGAATCACTTGAACCTGGGAGGTGAGAGGTTGCGGTGAGCCGAGATCACACCACTGCACTCCATCCTGGGTGACAGGCGAAATTCTGTCTCAAAAAAAAAAAAAAAAGACACAATTGCATTTCACAGTGAAAACACAAAGCTTCTCCAATGTATTCACACACATTTAGAGCAGAATTTGATTCCAACACTAATCAATGAACATCTAGCAAAGTGTGGTGAATATTACTGATGCAGTAATGATAAAATGCTAAAGTAACAATCTGAACAGTTTTGTGCATCCTGAGTTTTCTGAACTAAGACTTTATTTTTAATTAAAAGCAAAAAAAAATTTTTTTTTTGAGATGGAGTCTCACTCTGTCATCCAGGCTGGAGTGCAATGGCACGATGTTGGCTCACTGCAACCTCTACCTACCGGGTTCAAGCGATTCCTCTGCCTCAGCCTCCCTGGTAGCTAGGACTACAGGCGCCTGCCACCACGCCCAGCTAACTTTTATATTTTTAGTAGAGATGGGGTTTCACCACTCTGGCCAGACTGATCTCTAACTCCTGACCTCAGGTGATCTACCCACCTCGGCCTCCCAAAGTGCTGGGATTACAGGCGTGAGCCATCTTGCCCAGTCAAAACTTACATTTTTAAAAGAAGTTTACCTCTCCAAAAAAACCAGATTAGATCGTTTCTAGACTATATTAAATAAGACTAAATAAATACTTTTTTTTTTTGAGATGGAGTCTCAATCTGTCACCAGGCTGGAGTGCAGTGGTGCGATCTCTGCTCACGGCAACCTCTCACCTCCCAGGTTCAAGCAATTCTCCCGCCTCAGCCTCCTGAGTAGCTGGGACTACAGGCGCGTGCCACCACGCCCAGCTAATTTTTTTTTGTATTTTTAGTAGAGACAGGGTTTCACCGTGTTAGCCAGGACGGTCTCAATCTCCTGACCTTGCGATCTGCCCACCTAGGCCTCCCAAAATATTTTAATTATTATAAAACAAAAGTCAGTACTTCAGGGCAACATCACCTCCACAAATGTTGAGCCGATTCAGGTGTTGCTGATAGAATCCTAAAAAGTGATGCCTCTGGTTCCTGTGAACAATGTCCACAGTCCATACCCCTCGAGGACACAGCCCAGCTCCCACCGAGACCATGGCTAGGAGGAGAACAGCAGAGCGTGATCCCAAGGCTGCTGTACAGGTAAGGGCTCTCCAGAACCTGGGCAGGAAGCCCTGCTCTATTGCCTCCTCACTGGGTGATGTGGATGCCTCTGAGCTGCGGCTTTCTCCCTTCTAGTGGAATAATAGTGCTGACCTCACAGGGTCGTTGTGAGGATTAAAGGAGAGCACACAGGTAAAGCACTTAGCATCATGCCTGCTAACAGATCAACACACAACTGTTAGTAACTCAGAGTAGTGATGAGGGCAAGAGAAGATAAGGTAAATGGGACACACAGTAGAGAGAGTGAGGGAGTGTCAGAGGCCAAGGAGGGTGACACCCAGGCAGCCCCAGCTTCCACCTACCTAGATGGTCTACTTGCAGCCAGGAAAGAAGACCCCATGGAAGGAGGGGGTGATGGAGGGGTCAGACATTTGATAAGATGGGAGGTCAGCCTGACTTGGTGGCTCACGCCTGTAATCCCAGCACTTTGGGAGACTGTGGCAGGTGGATCATGTGAGATCAGGAGTTCAAGACCAGCCTGGCCAACATGACAAAACCCCATCTCTACTAAAAACATAAAAATTAGCTGGGCATGGTGGCGGGTGGCTCTAATCCCAGCTACTCGGGAGGCTGAAGTGGGAGAATCACTTGAACCTGGGTGGCGGGGGTTGCAGTGAGCCAAGATGGTGCCACTGTACTCCAGCCTGGGTGACAAAGCAAGACTCCAGTCTAAAAAAAAAAAAAAAAAAAAAGATGAGAGGTCATCCTTGATCACTTCCTTTCTTCCCTCTCACCTCCAGGCTTGCCTGGCCACTTCTCAGGGTTATCAGGCTGGGCACCATCGGTCAGCGGAGCCCTGGAGGGTTCTAGAGCTACACTTCATGCACGGGGGCTCTGCTGGGAGGCAGGAGGGAGGGCTGCAGGGGTAAGGCAGGGAGCTGGGACTCCCCATCTATCTGCAGGGCCCCAGGCTCAGTACCCCCTGGGCACCTGGGGGCCAGAGGCTGCTCCATTTGAAGTGTGGGATCTCTCTGCAGATAGGCCAGCCAGACCCTCCCCAGAGGCTAGGCACCTGAGCAGGTGTGGGCTGGGGGCAGGGGGGTGAAGGGATTTGCAGGCTGTCACTGCTAAAAATAGAGCCCTGCAGCCTGGGAGTCAGCCAGGTGTGGCTGCCACACAGCCTCCCAAACAGGCTGATAGGCACATGTCAATTCTGGGCCTGCACAGACACATAAACTCCTTGGCACAGACCCCAGTGGACACTCCTATCCACCAAAGACAGACACTTGAGTCTGTACACCCATGTCCTGACTTAGACCTGGCCCTGTTCGTGTCCGGGCCCCTTCTCCACAGGCTCTCACCACCCTCACTCACTCACACACCCGGACACTCACAGGTCCAGCAGCCTTCTAGGTGTCCCTGGCTGGGACATCTGCCTCCTGAGGGCAGGGGCCATTGGTTTTGCTCACTGCTCTCTCTCTAATGCCTGTAATGGTGTTTGGCACCTGCCAGTGCTCAGGAAACGTTTGTTCTATAAATAAATGCCACGCACGCTTGCACACACACACAGACACACATTCCATGATTAATTACCCCACCCTCACCCCTCCCCAACCTGGTGCTCTGAGTGGCACCTGGAGCTCTGTCCTCTCTGACCCAGCCCCGCACCTATTGTCCAAGCAAGGGAGGGTGGGAAGGGGCTCAGGGAAGCAGAGCTTTGGGAAGCAGCAGCTTTGAGTCCGTGTTTGGAAGGTGAGTGGGGATCCTGGTTTTCTACAGGAAGAACCTCCTGAGGGAGCCGCAGCACCATGCTGGAATTCTGAATGGGAAAAGGTCGGGCTGGGTTCATGTCATGGGTAATCCCTTTTGGGAGAAAGGCCAGGTTTCCCAGCCTTTCCCAGGCTGAGGGCAGCTGTGACAGATTGAGACCTATGAGTAGAGCATGCGGTGGCCGCAGAGCCCATGGGTGGGTGGTCAGGGAGTCCTCCCTGGAGGAGGGGAACCTTGTCCAGGTGAGAGACAAGAGGACCATCTGGGAACAGGACTGGCAGGGTAACCTAAAGCTGTTGGTGTGATTATTCCAGGACTAGCAAGGAAGCATCAGATCTGTTTTAAGAGTTGATGACACCCTCCGGAGTGAGGCGGAGGCTCACCGGGCAGGCCCACGCACTAGGAATTGGGCAGGCCCAAGCTGCGGCCACGGGGGCTATTTAGGGGCCAGAGTGAAGCCCCTGATCACAGCCTGTGACCAACGACTCGAGGATGAGGTGCCTGGGGGAACAGGCAGGTGACGGAGAGGAGCAGGGACAGACAGGTGGCCAATGCGAGGCCAAACGGATAGACTAACAGATGGACAGAGAGATGGAAGAGGAAAGACTGACAAACGGATAGACTAATAGATGGACTGAAAGGCAGAGGAGGACAGATGGACAAATGGATGGACGGATAGGCAAATAGACTCACAGACGGACCAAAAGGCGGAGGAGGACGGACAGACAAATGGACAGACAGATGGACTGAAAGACAGAGGACGGATGAACCAACAAATCGACTAACAAACCAAAAGGCAGAGGAGGAAAGATGGACAAATGGATAGACTAACAGATGCAGCGAAAGGCAGAGGAGGATGGACACATCGATGGAAAGACAGAAGTGGGTGGATGGAGGAATGGAGATTTGCAGTGGGGCTGGATGGGGGTTGGAGAGGCGGGGAGAGAGGGCTGCTGGACCTCTATCCCCACAGTCACCCTCAGGATCCTTAAGACCCAGCTACTCCCACTCCAGACCTCCCACCCTGAACCTCCCCAGGCCAGGCTCCAGGAAAGCCAATGCTTGCTTGGCCTGGTGCCCAGAGATGCACCTTCCAGCCAGGTACGATCCTGCTGCTGTTACTACTACAAGCCCAGATGTAGAATCACCTCCAGGTGTTCTCACCAGGGCAGGTGTGCCTAGGATGGGATTGGGGTAGGCTGTATCTACGGACTAATATTCATCAGCCCTCCAGCACCTGGGGAGTGCCCCAATCTTGGCAGATACCTGCACCACGCACATGCGCACACACACACGCGCGCGCGCACACACACACAGCCAGTGGCTGAACCACAGTCCACAGACACTTGCTGACACACACAAATGGGCACAGTCACGAATGCCCAGACACCAGGCCCCAGATGCCACAGAGATACCATGTTGCACAACTCCACAATGAGCCGATCACATGGTCTGCAATGTCTGGGGTGACCTGGATCCTCAGACCCACCCACCACTCACGCTTCATTTACCAGCCAAGGTTCCCTGGACAGCTCCTGGACCAGGCCCCATGGGATTGCAGGAAAGCCACCTTCAACCTCTGGATATTTGAAGTTGGACCTTCAAGGGCTCCTTCCAGGATATGCTGGACCCCTGAGCCTGCCTCACAGGGCCCTTCCTCATCTCAGCCCCAGCCCTGCCTCCTGCCCTGCCCTCCTCCCATTCGCCCTCCCTTCGCCCACATTTTCCACCTTGGGCAGGCTTTCCCTTTTCACTGCGCTTGGGCCCACACAATGCCTGCAGCCAGGAACCCCTTTCTCATTGCAATGATCCCGTCCTTCAAGACAGAGACCTTCGTATACCTCCACTTTAATGGAGTGACATGCAACAGCGCCTCCAAAAATGTTTGTTGACTGCTTGACTGACTTTCTGGATGAAATCATTAGAAGTATAAGTTAGCGGCCAGACGTGGTGGCTCATGCCTGTAATCCCAGCATTTTGGGAGGCCGAGGCATGCAGATCACAAGGTCAGGAGACCAAGACCATCCTGGCTAACATGGTGAAACCCAATCTTTACTAAAAACACAAAAAATTAGCCGGGCATGGTGGCGCACACCTGTAGTCCCAGCTACTAGGAAGGCTGAAGAAGGGAGAATCGCTTGAACCCGGGAGGCGGAGGTTGCATTGAGCCGAGATCGCTCCATTGCAGTCCAGCCTGGGCGACAGAGCAACACTCCATCCCCCCCTCAAAAAAAAGAAATATAAGTTAGTTCAGAATTAGTGCCAGATGGACTGGCCTGGACTTGCTGCTATGGGTTCTAGTCAGAGCAGGAGGGCACCCATGCGCTGGAGCATTTTGAATCCCCAGAAGCACACACTGGGTACTACAGCCCCCTGGAGTGAGTCCTGCACCCTCGTGCCCTCCACATGCCATGGGAAAGATGCACAACCGCCCCATGCCAGGCCCAGCCACACAGCCAGGGCTGTAGAAGGGTCTCAGCCATGGTCAGGGGCTCCTGATCTCCTGTTCCCTCTACCACTGACAACGAGGGAAGCCCCGGCGCTTTTCTAGGGTGTTCTTCGGGCTGGGGAGTGTCAGAGCGGGCCCTCTGCCAACTCAGCAGGTCGGGGGACTTTGGATGTGCTGGCACTGGCTGCCCTGCCACACCTCATGTGGGCCCAGTTGGCCAGAGCTTTGACCGGCCTGGGCCTGGGCCTGGCAATAATTGATTGACTGACATGGAATTTCAGTCCTTCAGCAAGGACCAATCACATCTGCATAGAGTTGACGTGGAGTAAGGCCCGTTTCATTTCATTCTTGTAATGACCCTACAGGGTAGATACAGTTCTGATGCCCATTTCACAGTTGTGGAAACTGAGGCACAGACATAGATAAACTGACTTACCACCATCAAAGCAGTTAGGAGCAAGTAGTCAAGGTCCACACCCAAGCTATTGGGCTCTGGAGTCTGCACTATTTTTTTTTCTTTTGAGACAGGGTCTCACTCTGTCACCAGGCTGGAGTGCAGTGGTGCAATATCTCTCAGGTTCAAGTGATTCTCCTGCCTCAGCCTCCTGAGTAGCTGGTATTACAGGCACTTGTCACCACACCCAGCTAATTTTTGTATTTTTAGCAGAAACTGCGTTTCACCATGTTGGCCAGGATGGTCTCGATCTCCTGACCTCGTAATCCACCCGCCCCAGCCTCCCAAAGTGCTGGGATTACAGACGTGAGCCACCACACCCAGCCATTTTTTTTTTTTTTTTTTTTGAGACAGAATCTCACTCTGTTGCTCAGACTGGAGTGCAGTGGCACAATCTTGGCTCACTGCAACCTCCACCTCCCAGGTTGAAGTGATTCTGCCGCCTCAGCCTCCTGAGTAGCTGGGATTACAGGCACCCGCCATCATGCCCTGCTAATGTTTATATTTTGTAGAGACGGGCTGGGCATAGTGGCTCATGCCTATAATCCCAGCACTTTGAGAGGCTGAAGCGGGTGGATTGCTTGAGGTCAGGAGTTCGAGACCAGCCTGGCCAACATGGTGAAACCCCATTTTTTTAAAAAAAAATTTTTTAATAAAAATAAAGAGACAGAGTTTCAACCTGTTGGCCAGGCTGGTCTTGAACTCCTGACTGCAGATGATTCGCCTGCCACAGCCTCCCAAAGTGCTAGGATTACAGGCATGAGCCACCATGCCCGGCCTGGAGTCTGAGCTTTCAACCACTACACTCTACCATTCCTCTTCTTTAACATTTTTTATTTAAAAAAAAAAAAGTGAGGCTGGGCATGGTGGTTCTTGTCTATAATCCCAGCACTTTGAGAGGCCAAGGTGGGATCATCACTTGAGGCCAGGAGTTTGAGACCAGCCTGGGCAACATGGTGACATTCTCATCTCTAGAGAAAATTTTAAAATTAGCTATATGTAATGGCACACGCCTGTGATCCCAACTGAGGTGGGAGAATCACTTGAGCCCAGGAGGTTGAGGCTGCAGTGAGCTATGTTCACACCATTGCACTCCAACCTGGGTGACAAAGTGAGACCCTGTTTCAAAAAAGAAAAAGAAAAAAAGTGATATTACTTGCCCCAGGAGGCCTTTGCCATTAGGGGCATAGGCATGTCACATTCCAGGTCGTGTCCAGCCCTGTGTCTCACTCACACTCACGCACTACCTGCCTCATCCTGATGTTGCCAGGTGCACCCCATGACCTCCCGGTTCGTCCACATCCAGGCATCAGGCTCATGGGAACTTGGTGCTCTTGGGTTTGGGTTCAAGTTGATTCTGGAACATCCTACCCCCACACCTGTCCTTCCCTGCCACCCCCGCTCCGCCCGAGGCCAGCATTCCTGGAAAGCTCAAAGACACTTGGTTTGGGGGGACGTTTCCAGACAGCTTCTGCAGCTGGAACTGGGTGAGGCAGAGAGGGGCCTGCCCACAGCCCCGCAGGGACTGGATCTTGAGACTAGAATGCTTGGAGTGGCCCTGGGGGATCGGTGCTGTTCCCATCCTCTGCGGTAGGGGCATTGGCAGGTGCAAGACCCAGAGTGCCCCCTGCCAACCTGAGAGGCTGCTTCTGGACACAGAGCTCAGGCCTCAAGCACGTCTTTTCACCAGCTTTCCTGGGGCCTGCCCCATTCCTATGCTCCTAGCTGTATGCTGGGCGCAGGGCAACGGCTCACCACCAAGAGGTGCTGGCACAGCCTCTCCATGAGCCATCAGGGACTCAGGGTCACATCAAATCCCCAAAGACTTTCCTGGGCCCACACTGGGCAACAGCCTGGGATTCACCTGCCAGGCCTCCAGCAGCTGCTGAGTGGAGTGGAGGTGGGGAGGCAAGAGCATGTCCTCGCCTGCCTCCTGGCCCCCAGCCCCAGTAACACAGACCTAGAGTGCCTATTGTTTCAATGGTAGGAATCCTCCTGTCCCTTCACCCCCTGACCCCTGCAGCACTGCCCCCCCCACCCCCACCCCTGCCACCGGACTAAATGCATGACCCACCACCCAGCAGGTGATGATCTGCTCCTCCTCGGCCAGCCCTTCCAGCTCCTCCTCCTCGACCATCCTGACTCAGAGGCCTATCAGCTGCCACTGCCCACGAGGCCTGGCAGATTTGGGTGGGAGGAGGCTATCCGGGTGTCAGGGCCTGAGGGGACAGCCACGCTCTCACTCCTCACCGACCTGATCTTTCGCAGGGCCTCTGAGCGTTCTCTCATCTAGAAATGCCACATGTACACACATGCACACACACACACACACATGCTCACACCCAACCACCCTATGACCTGATGAAACCGTCCAGTGCAGGGCTGAGGCGGGCCAGGGAGGAGAGTTAGGCTGAGCAAAAGCAGGGCGTGTGTGGGGCAGCCTCTGGGCCTCTCCCGCAGAGGACCCTGCACTTCTAGGCACTAGAAGGCAAAGCGGCCTGGCCTGGGAAAGAGACCTGTGCTGATTGCTCCCTCCCCAGAATGGGCATGAATTCTGGCTGCCCCTTGGCATAGTCCTCAACCTTCTAGTTCTCTGCCTTTCTTTCTCTCTCTCTCTCTCCAATACACAGCCCTCTGGACTCCTCCCCTGCAACTCCTCAAAATCTCTTACCCGCCCTCACCCCACAGAAGGAGCATCAAAGCCCCACACAGCCTCGGGCGTCTCTCAACCCCTAGGAGCTGAGATCGGGGCCTGGTGGCCCAGTCTTGGGGACTTTCCCCTACCAGAGGTGGCCCTCTTGGCTCCATGCCCCTTCGGCTGGACTTCTGATTGCTCTAGCGGCCACTCTGCAGCTTTACCACGCCTGCTCCTGCCTGCAACACGCAGAGGCTGGCGGCGGCTCTGCTCCCAGCACCAGCCGGAGGGCTTAGCGCTGTGGCATTTTTTTCTTTTTTTTTTTGAGACCGAGTCTCACTATGTCACCCAGGCTGGAGTGCAATTGTGAGATCTCGGCTCGCCGCAACCTCTGCCTCCTGAGTTCAAGCGATTCTCCGACCTAAGCCTCCCAAGTAACTGGGATTAACAGGTATGCACCACCATGCCCAGCTAATTTTGTATTTTTAGTAGACAGAGTTTCTCCATGTTGGTCAGGCTGGTCTTGAACTCCTGACCTCATGATCCACCTGCCTTGGCCTCCCAAAGTGCTGGGATTACAGGCATGAGCCTCCGCGCCCTGCCTGTTTTCTTTTGCTTTTTGCCTTCATGTCTGTGCTGTTCTGTGTGCCTGAAATCCCTTCCCCCTTCCCCTCCTGTCCATAGCATCAGTGGCCTGCATGTCAGCACCTACCACTTAGCACCAGCGAGGCCCTGTCCTATCCTCCTAATGAGGCCAATGAAAAAAGTCCCATTAATTATACCCACTGTTGGCCAGGTGCGATGGCTCTCACCTGTAATCCCAGCACTTTGGGAGGCCAAGGCAGGAGGATCACTTGAGCTCGGAGTTCAATACAAGTCTGGGCAACATGGCGAGCCCCATCTCTACAAATAATGCAAAAATTAGCTGGGTATGGTGGTGTGCGCCTGTAGTCCCAGCTATTTGGGAGGCTGAGGTGGGAGGTTCGCTGGAGCCCTGGAGGTGGAGGTGGCTGTGAGCCGAGATCACGCCACTGCACTCCAGCCTAGGCAACTGAGGAATACTGTCTCAAAAAAAAGAAAATTATACCATTGTTCAGAGGATGAAGCTGAAGCTGACAGAGGCCAAGGAAGATGCATTTCTACCCACCTTCCTCAGACTCTCCCTCCTCCTCTTCACTGCCCCACTACGCCTGTCCCCTGCCCCAGTCAGAAGAAACTGCCCGCAGCCTGCAGCCACTGCCCCTTGTAGTGACTTCTGTTTGAGGCTGAGACCTCAGGCCCCAGGTCCTGATTTTTGCCCTCTTCCCTCGGTCACTGGCCTGTGAGACTGGGTGACTGGGCCCAGGCCTGAGTCACTGCCTGGCCTCACCTGCCCAGCCCTGAACAAGGCAAGGTTTGGTGCAGGTGACCCTGCTGCCCAGAGAAGCAGGCGGTGGGAAGGGCCTCCTTCCTTTTCTCCTCCCACCCACTCACCCACCTCCCAGCCACTTTCCTCCCTGTCTTTTCACCCCCACTTCTCTCTCTGTCCAACCCCATCTATACCCTTCCTGCCAGTTCCCAGGAAAAGTGACTTGGACCTTGCCAATGGAAGCAGAAGCAGGGCTAAAATTAGGAGAGGAGTAGGGCAGTGCCTCCAGCCACTTCCCCAGCTCGAAGGAGGCCCAGCCTGAACCAGACCACCGAGAGCCCTGGCTCAGCACCGAGGGTTACCTATGGGTGCCCACTTCAGCGTGTGTGTGTGTGTGTGTGTGTGTGTGTGTGTGTGTGGTTGGCAGGGAGGGGAGGGAGGGGGAGGCATATACAGATGAAGGAGGGGAAATGGACCATTGGACCCCCGCCCCAATGCCACATTTATTTACTGGGCACCAAGTTAAAAATAGACCCCGAGTGCCCCTAGAGCAAGCCGCAGATAGGGAGAGGGATTCCAGGAACCCTGGAAACTGTCTGCGCCTCAGGGCCCTCCACGTGACCTCCCTCTCCCTGCAAGACGGATCTGTGATTCTGTCGAGTGTCACACACACCCCATGTTGCTGGGTGGCACCAAGGCAATGTTTTGAGCCCTTTGCAGATTGCAGTGTTGTGTCCAGAAGAGCATGGACTTTAAACCTAGATGGGATCCCAGCAAGGGATGACTACACACCTGCCCCACTTCTGGCCTCCATCTTAGAGAGGGAGACTGTGGCTCAGGGAGAAATGACCAGCTCAAGGGCATGGAGAACCGGGCGGGACTTGGGTCCTTGGCTCCCAATTCAGCACTCCTTTTTTTTTTTTGAGACGGAGTCTCGATCTGTCGCCCAGGCTGGAGTCCAATGGCACAATCTCGGCTCACTGCAACCTCTGTCTCCCGGGTTCAAGCGATTCTCCTGCCTCAGTCTCCCAAGTAGCTGGTACTACAGGGGCCTGCCACCACACCTGGCTAATTTTTGTATTTTTGGTAGAGACGGGGTTTTGCCATGTTGGTCAGGCTGGTCTAGAACGCCTGATCTCAGGTGATCCGCCTCCCAGAGTGCTGGGATTACAGGCGTGAGCCACGGCACCTGGCCCCAAGTCAGAACTCTTTCCACTGCTTTATATGGCACCCATCACACCGGATTCTGTTTTATTCCATCTTGTGTTATGGTTTGTTATGTAATGCAGGCAAAGGGCTGCGAGGTAGTGGTTGGGGGTGGAAAAGTGGCCAGAAGGTGACAAAAAAGCAATAGGCTAAGGTCCAGGCAATGAGCCCACACCCTCCCCCACCTGAGATTTCTCCTCCATCAGGTGTAGGGGGCGTGGCTCGCCCGGCACCCAGTGCCCTAATTAGCTCCTGTTGACAGTTTCTGGTTTATGTGTTATCACCTTGGGCCTGCTTATCTTTATCAGAGCCAAAGGTTGATTGGGGCATTCTGGCCAGAGCTCAAAGCAACTCCACTCCAATTTCACAGGGCATTTATGACTACTGTGAATAATAACCCTCTTTCCTCAAGATAGCAGGCTGATCCATTCAAGACCTTCCCAGCAGAGTCCTTGGTGTGAGCCTTACCATCCCCACCAGCAAGACAGAATCCCTCTCCCGTTGGCCAGGGAGAAAAGCGATGCCCAGACCTAGGGTGAGCTGGCCCGGGACCCAGGTCTCCTGAGCCCTGTTGTCAGCACCCAGCAGCAACGCCCCAAGCTCCAGAACCTGACAAAGAGAGACCTCCCTACCAGGGCCATGGCCCCTGCTCCTCCAGCCTCACTCTCTGGAACAAAGGTTCCCGGTCCTTATCAACGAAGGAGGTAGAATATTAATCTGGCCATCTATGCCCCAGCCCTGACCCCCATAGCCCAGCCGCCATCATCCAGGTGATGGGAGTCTCTGTGCATCGGGACAGAGCGAGGTGGGGCTTTGGAGGGGTCCCCATGAGGGCAGGGCCCTGTAGGTGACCTCTGTGGCCACTGGAGGGGCTCACCCTAGGTCTTTTCCCAACATCAGTCTTGGAGCCACGTTCTTAGGTTCTCACAGCTACCCTCTGAGCCTCAGGGGAGAGATCTTCTCTGAGAAGTGACCCAAACTCTTCCTGACCCCTGAGATTCCTACTTGGACTGCCTTAGGGGCAGCAGCCAGAGGGTTTGTCACTGTCAGAGCAGACCTGGGTCCTACTCGCAGCTCGGCCATCGTCTCCATCCTTGGTACCCCAGGCAAGCCACTGCACACACAGACCTCCACTGCATCGCTATAAAACGGGAGTAGACTCTGATCTGTCCCAGAATACCCTCCTTCTCTGGAGATGTGGTAGCAGAGTCTGGGTGGTGACCCCTCCTCATCTGCATAGATCCACCTGGTACTGGATCCAGGCCCCTGGATGTCACTATTTTGTGTTTTATACTTCACTGGCCTCACTTAGGGCCACCTAAACCCCTTAGCTCCTGGGCCAAGCCTCAGGGACCCCAAGGGAGATGGAGATGCCTTGCAAGGATGTCTTTCGAGACCTCAAGGGGGGCAGGTCCCTGCCTGGCAGTTGTGTGTGTGTGTACATCCACCCTCCTCAGGTGGGCAGGTGTGTGTGTGTGTGTGTGCCCACCCTCCCAAGGCATTGTCTGGAGGGGGCATTGTCCGGAGGGCTGGGCGGTTGCCTTTATGGCCAGGCATAAAAGGTAATCATTGACCACATCAATGCTGCCCTGCGCCCGCCCAGCCTCGACCCTGCCAGTCCCTGGATTACTTTACAGTCACATAAAAGGAGCCTCCAGACTGGCCCCTGGGGACTTTGGCCCTCAAGGGGGAGCGGGAGGGGAGCCGTTCCCTGGAGACAGACTTTTCTTCTAATATTTACTTGGCCAGAGAAGAGCCTCCACCTTTTATCAAACACCACTGTGATGTCTCGGCCCAGCCTGCCTAAGTCACAGAGTCCCCGTCACCTGGTGCAGCTCCTCTTCCCCTCCCTCCTCTGCCTCTCCTGTCAGGACCCACCAGCAGCTTGGACGCACCCAGCAAGGCTCTCAGGCTGGAACTCAGACACATCTGGGAGGCACAGTTTCCTTTCTGAGCTTTATCTCACTGAGCCCCCATAACCTCACGAGGTAGGCACCAAGATAATTCCCATTTTACAGGCAGGAAAACACAGCCAGTAAACAACCAACTGCAACAACTCATGGAATCTGCACAGCATCGGTCTCCGGGCTTGTTTGATTGTGCTCTGCTATCAGGAAGAAACAACTCCTGGCGCACAGCTTCAGGATAACTATGTTTCCACAAATCATATGCACGTATGACTGAAATGTGTTTAGTAAATATTAGCAAATATCTGTGCATCTGTTCTCATCCCATCTCTCAAACCAGATCACATCAACAGAACGTACTCCCCGAGTCTCCAATCCAGCTGGGCCATCTGACAAAAAGACAAGGTGGGCATTGGGCTGAGCTCAGGGGGAAAAGTAGGCCTCAGACAGGAGGATATACTTGGGAAAGGGCATTCCAAACACGAGGAACAACTTGAGCAAAACTGAAAAAGCAGGGCTGGGCGGGACACCACGACTCACACCTGTAATCCCAGTCCTTTGCGAGGCCTGGGCAGGAGGATCACTTGAGCCCAGAAGTTTGAGACCAGCCTGGGCAACACAGTGAGACACCATCTCTACAAAAAAGTAAAAACTTAGCCAGGTGTGGTGGCGTAAGCCTAAAGTCTCAGCTACTTGGGAGGTGAGGCTGAGGTGGGAGGATGACTTGAGCCCAGGAGGTTGAGGCTGCAGTGAGTGGTAATCACAGCACTGTACTCCAGCCTGGGCAAAAGAGACATACCCTCTTTTGGGAAAAAAAAAAAAAAAAAAAAGAATTTGATGCAACCAACAACAACAACAAAAACCAGTAATATACGCATCGTGGATATTGTAGTTCTGACAGGAAGAGAATCAGAAAACTACCCAATTCAATATCTGGCACATAGCAGGTGCTCAGTAAATGGCAGTCGCTCTCATTATTAGAATGCTTATTCTCCCTGCTCTGCCTAAAGAAACTAGACTCACCCTTCAATAGCTAGTATCTCTAGTTCAGACTTCACTTTTGAGGACCTCAATAAACATATTATCCCCTTCCCTGACTTGCCTGGCTCTGGACTCTTAGTGGTAACACAGCACTTAGCACATCGTGTGACGGTTACTCGTAAATACGTCTGTCCCTCATCCACCCGCCATCTCTGCTCCTGTACTATTATGCATACTAGTGGGCCTGGATAACTTCCTGTGGCTTGGTTCAAAGCGGCATAAAAAGAGAAATAACACTGGAAGAGAAAGAGAAAAGGAGGAAGCAGCAGCATACTTTCAGGTACTTTGCTAAGCTCCCCACTTGTGTTATTTAGTGAACAATCTCATCACTAGATAATCTCTTCAACCCCATAAGGTAGGTGTATCAGGCAAAAGAGGCTAGTTTATGCTGCAGTAACAAACATCCCAACGTTTGCCGGTTTTGTTTTGTTTTGTTTTGGAGACAGGGTCTCGCTTTGTCGTCCACACTGCACTCTGGAACTCCTGGCCTCAAACAATTCTCCCACCCCCTGAGTAGCTGGGACTACAGGCATGTGCCACCACATCAGCCTTTTTTTTTTTTTTTTTTTTTTTTTTTTTGAGATGGAGTCTCCCTCTGTCTCTCAGTCTGGAGTGTAGTGGCGCAATCTCAGCTCACTACAACCTCCACCTCCTGGGTTCAAGTGACTCTCCTGCCTCAGTCCCCCGAGTACCTGGGACTATAGGCATGCACCACCATGCCTGGCTAATTTTCTGTATTTTTAGTAGAGATGGGGTTACACCATGTTACCCAGGGTGGTCTCAATCTCTTCACCTTGTGATCTGCCTACCTCAGCCTCCCAAAGTGCTGGTATTACAGGCGTGAGCCACCACACCCAGGCATTTTTAAATTTTTTGTAGAGACAAGGTTTTCCTAAGTTGCCCAGGCTGATCTCGAACTCCTGGACTCAAGTGATCCTCCTGCCTAGGCCTCCTGAAGTGCTGGGATTCCAGCCATGAACCACTGGTCCTGGCCGTAATCCCAATGTTCTGGTGGCTTAAAAGAGCAAAGATTTATTTCTGTCATGGCAAATGAGCATTGCAGATGACTTGGAGGATTCTGAGCTGTGTCATGCTAGCCCAGAGACCAGGGCTGAAGGAAGCTTCCTATCAACCTCATTGCGAATAACCACTTAGAGGCAAGAAGGGGTTATGGGGATTCACATGTTTGCTCTTATTGCTGCTACCTGGAAGGGAAATATATCCATTCTACTCATATTTCTTTGGCCAAAGCAACTCACATGGCTACACTTACTTGAAGGGGGTAGTGAAGTTACCAGGCGAGTGAAGTTACCAGGCCTGCAGCCCCAACTCTGTGTCATGAAGACCACCATCCCCACGTGTGCTAGCAGCCACTCCCAACGGTACCACCCAAAGCCCCTTTGTGGCAAAAAGTGGACCCCACCCCTCCAAAGGCTATCCATCTCCCCCTTTCCCTGGAACTCTCCCCCCATAGCATCAACACACAAGAATCTTGGTCAGTCCTTACCTTCCAGCAAAACTCAACTCATCAAGGAATCCAGCCTTGACTTTGGTTAGGCATAAAAATCACAACCATATTTCACAGAAGACACTGCGGGTCTGGCAACCAGCAAGGGGGAGTGGAAGAAAACCAAGGACTGCTGGCTCGGGGTTGAAATGCGATTTTTTATCAAATAATTCCATGCTATGTGCAGGCTGGGATCACACGCTTGAGGACGTGCCATGAAGAGAGTCTGTCCATGCATTTCCCAGCACCCATTGCCTGCTTTTCCCATCATCACTTGCAAGAGAGATTCTTCGGGCTCTGAATGCAAGTCAGCTTTGGTACATGTGCATGCAAGGGACAGTCACCCAGAGAGGTGCAAACAGATAAGGACAGACTCTTGGGAGCACAGCCCTTGTGCCTGGAGAGGGAAGGACAGGTCTGTGTCTAGCTTCTGAGTTCAGGTTTAAGAAAAGCCTTGCATACTTTGGGAGGCTGAGGTGGGTGGATCACCTGAGGTCAGCAGTTGGAGACCAGCCTGACCAACGTGGTGAAACCCCATCTCTACTCAAAAAATACAAAAATTAGCCAGGCATGGTGATATATGCTTGTAATCCCAGCTACTCAGGAGGCTGAGGCAGGAGAATCGCTTGAAGCCGGGAGGCAGAGGTTGCAGTGAGCTGAGATTATGCCATTGCACTCCATCCTGGGTGACAGGGTGAGACTCTGTCTTAAAAAACAAAAAAGAAAAGCCTTGCAGTGGCTCACGCCTGTAATCTCAGTACTTTGTAGGCAGATGGATCATTTGAGCCCAGAAATTTAAGATCAGCCTGGGCAACATGGTGAAATAATTAATTAATTAATTATTTGAGACAGTCTCGCTCTGTCACCCAGGCTAGAGTGCACTGGCGCGATCTGGGCTCACTGCAACCTCTGCCTCTCACGTTCAAGTGATTCTCCTACCTCAGCCTCCCATGTAGCTGGGACTATAGGTGCGTGCCACCACATCTGGCTAATTTTTTTATTTTTAGTAGTGATGGGGTTTCACCATGTTGGCCAGGCTGGTCCTGAACTCCTGACCTCAGATAATCCTCAGCCTCCCAAAGTGCTGGGATTATAGGCATGAGCCACCACATCCAGCCATTTTAAAAACTGTGTCTTTAGGCCAGGCAGGCATGGTGGCTCACACCTGTAGTCCCAGCACTTTGGGAGGTCAAGGTGGGCAGATCATGAGGTCAGGAGTTCAAGACCAGCCTGACCAACATGGTAAAACCCCGTCTCTACTAAAAATACAAAAATTAGCCGGGCGTGGTGGCGGGCACCTATAGTCTCAGCTACTTGGGAGGCTGAGACAGAAGAATTGCTTGAACCCAGGAGGTGGGGGTTGGAGTAAGCCTAGATTATGCCACTGCACTCCAGCCTGGGTGACAGAGTGAGACTCAGTCTCAAAAAAAAAAATTTTTAATAAAAAAAAGAAAAGCCTTCCACATCCAAAAATGTGTGCTAAGCCTCGCTCCCTCTGAGAAACAGCACAGAGGGGTGCCCGCAGCTGTGGGCAGCCTTCTTTCTGCTCCAGGGGTGAGTCAAAGGAGGTGCAGTTAGCAAAGGGGCGGAGGCTTGGGAGAGTGATTGGGGAAGAAACGGGCAAAGTTTCAGAGCAAAAGTTTGAGGTCCAAAACCAGCAAGATTCAGAGGCAGGGGCTGCTGGGGGCAGGGACCGTGGGAGCACGGATGGTGGGGAATGGAGGAAAGAGCATGGATCCAGGGCTCTGCTGCTTACCAGTTAGGTGACCTGGGCAACCCCCAAGCCTCTCTAAGCCTCAGATTCCTGAGCTAGTGGAAGCCCCCAGGTCACAGGGCTATTGTAGGGGGTGGGTGTGCTCCTGAGGAAAGCTAGCACAGGCTTGGCACCAGGCAGGTGAGGCCATGTGCTGCTCTCTGGGCCACTGGCTGCATCCCTGGACCCAGGTGTCGGGCAAGGCCTGGCGCGAAATCCTTGCTGCCCTAGCCTGCCTGAGCTGTGGAATGGGGAGGGGCTTGTCCAGGAGAATCAAGTCAGGAGGGAACCAGCTACCTGGTGGTCAGAGGCTGCAGACGCGCTCACCTGGCCTTTCAGTCCCTCTCAGTCCCTTCTGTCTGTCTCTCAACAACACCCTGGGCACTTGCTGGTCCACTGCCCTGCTGGGGTTTCTGGAGACAGAAGAAGAAATTTTAGGCCTGTCCTTGATGAGCTCATGGTCTAACTAGGAAGAGAGGGGTGGCTCACTATCCAGAAATCATGGAAAAGAGACTGTGGTTTGGAGAGAGCAGAAGGAGTTCAGAGGCAGGAGGCAGAACAGGGGGAGATGCTAGAGCCTAAAGGATGGAGAGGATGGAGTGTGGAGGAGGTGGAGGACACTGCAGGCAGGAGGCACAGCAGGAAGAGAGGCCGGGAGGTTGAATGGGGAGCAACTGGGTGGGGAATTCAGGGTCCTAGAGGCAGAAACAGGGGCCAGGTTGTGAGTGGTGGGGCCGCCTCTGCTGGGGAGTTATGGTAAGGATAAACAGAAGGGCTCTGGGGCTGCCAAGCACCTAAATAGGTACCCCTATCCATCAAGAGGAGATGGATGTTGAGAAACAGGATGCTGGCTGGGTACAGTGGTTCACGCCTGTAATCCCAGCACTTTGGGAGGCCGAGGTGGGTAGATCACCTGAGGTCAGGAGTTCAAGAACAGCCTGACCAACATGGAGAAACCCTGTCTCTACTAAAAATACAAAAAAATTAGCTGGGTGTGGTGGCACATGCCTGTAATCCCAGCCACTTGGGAGGCTGAGGCAAGAGAATCGCTTGAACCCGGGAGGCAGAGGTTATGGTGAGCCAAGATCATGCCATTGCACTCTGGGCAACAAGAGTGAAACTCCACCTCAAAAAAAAAAAGAAAAAAAGAAAATCAAAAAACCAAACAAAAAGAAATAGTTGATAAAATTAATTTTTAAAAAAAGAGAGAAACAGGATGCTGAGTTCATACCTACCAGGGTGCAGACAGCAATTGTTTCTAGGAGGGATCCTCACCTCCCTATCTCATCAGCCTGGAAGACAGGACCTCACTTGACTGGCCCACAGCCAGACCCCGGCTGTGCTGACAAATGGCCCTTCCTCCTGGCCTGGGGAGCTGAGATGTGGCATTGTTAAGCTGCAAGTGAGTCACAGAACTTTGCCTTCCCTCTCTTCCTCTCTGCCCTGCTTGCCCCGCACCCTGCTCGTTCTCTCTCTTACAGACACACACACTCACACACACACCCTCAACTTTCAAAACCTGTGAACTATAAATAAGTGGTTGATCAACATAAATGACTTGATCCAGGCCGGGTGGTGAGGGGCTTGGCTCAGGGTCCTGGGCATGTGGAGTGGGTGCCTAAGCACGTGAGGACACAAGTACGAAGTCTCGGACAAGGCTGCGTCTCAACGTGAGCATGCTGAGGCCAGGGCAGTGTCTGGGAAGGAAGTGGAGGCATCTTTGCGTCTGTGGGGTTGTGGTGGGAGGGAGGTTTTGGGGGCTGTGGGGTGGGCACAGGCATGCGTGCTGTCTGTCTATGCCCCTGAGGGGACAGGTCGTGGGTGGAGAACGTATTTGTGCCTGAGGTGTATCCACAGAGATATCCGCGTGGTGAGTGTGGGAGGAGGGGGCGCTGGGCACGGAGGAAGTGTGTCTGTCTGTCTGTGTGTGTTGTAGGGGCCGGGGGGGGGGGCCTGTGCCTGGCCAGCCAACCTTTGTCTCTGGTTCTGCAGGATGTGACAGGGTTTGTGACTGAGGCCAGTGTCACACCCTCCAGTCAGATCAGAGGGTTAGAGATAAACCCAAGGGAGCAAGCGTTGGCAGCTATGGTTGGGGTGGGGTCCCTTTCCTGGAGGTCTCCAAGAGATCAGGAAGCTCATCTGACTTCCTGAGGGCCTGGCAGCCCCTCCTGCCCTCCTGAAGGTGGCCCACCTGCCATGCCAAGCCCAGCCAGAGAGAAGGGGCACCCGGAGCACAGGGCCTGTGACCACTGCCAGGCAGGGCACAGCCGGGCACCGCAGGGAGGACACGCTCTGTTCCCATTCACGAACCCCTCCCACCTGAACTCCTCCCCAGCTAGAATGAGAACCCCAAGAGGCAGGGCTTGACTTTTCTTTCTTCTCCCAGCTTCAGTCTCCCCAGGTGTCAAAGGAGGACAATGATCTCTAAAGAGTGGGGCTAACTGCACCGAGGTGAGCTTGGCATTGTGGCTAGCATGGAACGGAGGCTCCCTTCCTTCACCTCCTAGCCTCCAAAGCAAACGTTCAGTTGGGGCCTCCATGGGGGCAGGTGCAGGTCATTGGGCCATCTCTAGGGGGTGCTGACAGGCAGCCAGCACGAGCCTGCACCTGTCCCTAGATTAAATGAGCAAAAGACAGCCGGGGGCGGGGCGGTGGGGGGGAGGAAGGTCAGATCTCGGGTAGGGGAGAGGGGCCTGAGGCTAAGTGTGAATGGGGGTAGAAGTTCAGTGGGGCCTGACTGGAGGGTTTGTCTGTGTGATGTGTGATTTCTGTCACCCACTGGCTTAAGAAAGAGCCCGGAAGGCCCTTCTGAGAATAACCTCAGGCCAACTCGGGCTGGGCTTCATGGAAGGGACGGAAGGGAAGGTAGTCCCTGGATGCTTGGGTGAGGTCCCACTCCTGGGATGGTAGGAGGAGGATGATACGGCATCATTGGGGTCTCCTTCTTTCCCTCTCCTTTGTGAGCCTCACCAAGGCAGGCCTGCCGCCCCAAGCCCCTCAAGAGATGAGAATCCATAGTCCCCGTGCCAGGAGATGGCAGCAGGCAGAGTGATGGGCCCTGGAGGGAGGCGTCACTCAGGGCACTGTCGCCTTCCAAAGGCAGCTGCTTTCTCCTGGGATTACTCCCATGATTTGGGGTCCCTGAGGGAAAAGCCATGGCCTCCATGCGACCTGGCCTCCTGGGTGCCTGCATCACTGGGATGGAGGCAGCCTCAAGATCAATTCTGAGCTCTGTGGGGTGGTTCCAGTCCCAGGAGGACCTGCCTCCCTCCGGCACTGCCCATCCATAAAGGGTATTTGTGCCCAGGCAACACCCGCCCACCTGGGGCTGGGAGCCCAGGGCTGCCACGAACACAGTACCGCAGTGAAAGTGGGACAAACGCGCCTGTGTGCACGCTGGCCGAGGTGCCGGAGGAAGCCTGGTTGGGAGAGAAGTGTTAATGGGCCTCCTTCCTGCCGTGCCCTGCCCGTGCCAGCTCCTCAGTGCCCATCCCGGCTCCCTGAAATGTTCGCTTCCGCTCAGGGCCCGTGCACTCCCTCCGCATCCCTGGCTGCAGATCTGTACCGCTTTGACAAACATCCAGCTCAGCCTTCAGGTTTATGGCTTTTCCGTGTTCCTTCCTTCATGTGGTTGGGAACCAACCTCTGGTCCCCAGAGCTGTGTGGGGCTGGGAATGGGGCCTGGGCCTGCAGGACTTCCAGGCAACAGAGCTGGGGAACTGGAATCCTGCTCTCAGGGAGCCAGGGCCCATCAGGGAGCCACGCAGGAGGGCCCACTTGGAAAGGCCAGCACCAAGTGCTGAAGGGGCACAGGCAAGGGAACAGATCTGCAGGGACAGGCTACAGGAGCCAGGAGGGCTTCCTGGAGAAGGCTGAGCTTGACGGATGAAGGGGTCAGAGGAGACTATTCCAAAAGCAGACAGCACCAGCCCACAGGATGATGAGCAGCATCTGCAAGAAGGGAAGCTGGGGCGGGCGCGGTGGATCACTCCTGTAATCTCACCACTTTGGGAGGCTGAGGCTGGCAGATCACGAGGTCAGGAGTTCGAGACCAGCCTGACCAACATGGTGAAACCCCTCTCTACTAAAAATACAAAATTTAGCCAGGCATGGTGGTGGACGCCTGTAATCCCAGCTACTCGGGAGGCTGAGGCAGGAGAAGTGCTTGAACCTGGGAGGTGGAGGTTGTAGTGAGCCGAGATCACGCCATTGCACTCCAGCCTGGGCAACAAGAGGGAAACTCCGTCTCAAAAAAAAAAAAAAAAAAAAAAGAAAGGAAGAAAAAAAAGAAAGAAAAGAAAAAGAAAGAAAAAAAGCTACTACACTGTGCATTCTGGTCAGTCGCGATTGGACTTTCGCATTTGAGCCAGTGACTACCCGTTTGCTGTCCCTGAGTCCCTGGGTCGGCCTCAGGAGGACCAAAGAGGAATCAACTAATTCCAGGGCTATCTGTACCCTCAGAGACACAAATTAGGGCACACTGCAAGCCTCAAGCCCCTTAGGAATCAGCAGCATCCACAAGCTGATGCCTCCCACATAAGGGTACACATTTTCTTTTTCTTTTTTTTTTGAATCAGAGTCTCACTCTGTTGCCCAGGCTGAAATGCAATGGCTCAATCTCGGCTCACTACAACCTCTGCCTCCTGAGTTCAAGCTATTCTCCTGCCTCAGCCTCCCGAGTAGCTGGGATTACAGGCACCCATCACGATGCCCACATAATTTTTTGTATTTTTAGTAGAGACGGGGTTTCACCGTATTGGCCAGGCTGGTCTTGAATTCCTAACCTCAGGTGATCTGCCCACCTCGGCCTTCCAAAGTGCTGAGATTATAGACATGAGCCACAGCACCCAGCCAAGGGGACACATTTTCAAATATACTTAGGGCTGCTCAATAAAATATACACTCATCTAAAAGCATTGCTGAAGGTATGCTTGCAGATGGTCATTTGTCTTTTTATTCTCAAAGGATTTTAAAAGTACAACTACTGTCACAGAGTGCAGGTCTGCAAAGTGTTTCAACTCTACAAAAGAGTGTATTTTAAAATTTCAGGAACCACTTTACCAACTGAGACACTGAGGCCCTAGGAGACAGGACTTCTTAGCCAAGTTGCAGAGCCAGCTGGGGCCCAGGGAGTTTAATGCAAGTGATGTGGGGCTCCCTTCCTCTATGGTCAGGGAAATACCCCTTTCATCCCCTCAGAGAAGGGCCCCTGCCCCAGGACTGCGGAACAGGCCCTGGGTGGGCCACAACCTTGGGAGGCATGAAGCTTGAGGAACTGGAGGGCTGGGAGAAATTTAAGGGCCAGGCTCAGCGGCTCACTCCTGTAATCCCAGCATTTTGGGAGATCGAGACAAGTGGATCACCTGAGGTCAGGAGTTCGACACCAGCCTGGCCAACATGGTGAAATCCATCTCTACTAAAAATACAAAAAATTAGCTGGGCATGGTGGCAGGTGCCTGTAATCCCAGCTACTCAAGAGGCTGAGGCAGGAGAATCACTTGAACCTGGGAAGTGAAGGTTGCAGTGAGCTGAGATCATGCCACTGTACTCCAGACTGGGTAACAAGAGGGAAACTCCAACTCAAAAAAAAACAAGAAAGAAAGAAAAAGAAATTCAAGGGCAAGGTTAGACTGTCTCCCAACAGACTGGGGATAACCCCAAGAACTAAGAAGGCCCCCCAGCCTTGCCTGTTATATACTTCTCAGAGCCTTATGTGAGCCCAGCATTTTCAGGTTCTACCATGGAAGAAGCTGGCTCTGTATGGACAAGCAGGAAGACAGGAGAGTGGTCCTGGATATACCATACCACTGGGCTCATGGGATAGACCCCTCAGTGGAAGGAAGCAAAGGAAAGACATTTCTGGGGCATTTAGTGTAGGCCCAGCACTGTGTTTTCACAAGTGAGTATTTTTGTTTTTAATCTCAACAACCCTATGACTCCCATTTATACAGATACCCTTCAGACCAGTGAAAAGCAGTTAAAAGGCAGAGCCGACACTTAAACTTGACCCACACTGTGGCCTGATCTGCATTCTGGGGTTCTCCCCAGCCCTGAACTGCCAGGAGAAGCATTGCCAGAGGGAAAGAGGGAGACGTGTTGGCCCAGCCCCCACAGCCCCAGCCCAGGCGAACATCCTCTCAGCCTGCCTTTATTGTTCACAAAACCGAAAAAGTGATGATGGTTTTCCTTCCTCTCTTTAAGAAAACAACAGAATCAAAACAAACAGAGAAGGGGAACTCCCCTCCTGTAGCTTTTGCCAGAAATAAGAGGAAGAAATAGTCCCAGTCATGACCTGGGCTGCTCCACTGCTGGAACAGGGTCTGGGAAGGGAAGAGAAAGAACCCCCCATAAAACCCAGAGCTTCTGCTTCCTGATACTGATCTATGCTCAACATCACCCCCAGCAAATCCCCTACTCTCCTTCCCTGTCCATCCCCTCACACCCAAGATTTCACACACATACACACACAGCTGAAGCAGCTGAAACTTCCCAAAGATCTTTAGTAAATCCTAAGGAAGGGCAAAGAGGAAATAAAAACATACAAGTCCAGGAGATAAAAACAGCCCCTAAAATGCATTCCACCATGTTTGACCTCCCACAGTCACTCCCCACTTGAGACTCCAAGGTTCTACCCCATTCGTCACTCCTAAGCTGCCTGCACTGAGGCCCCCAAAGGACTAGAACAGCCTCACAGGGTCCCTTCCAAGCTCTATATTTGGACTTGCCTATATCTCAGCTGCCTCAACAGTCAAAGTCTAGAGCAGAATTCAGCTTATGGTAATACAGAACACCAGCTCCCACCCTCAAAGGAGCCCTTTCGTTCATAATTTAATACAGATTTTAATTCCAGATCGCTCGTGCTGATTGGCTCATTTGGAGTGACTGGCAGCCTTCAGAGATCACTCTGTCCGCAGTACACAGGGCTGTGGCCTTAAAGGCTCTGCAGTGTCATCATTTCTGAGCCTCCAGTAACAGCCCCATGGTCTCATAGAATGAGCCTACTTGGTCAGCCTCATTCTTTAACAGGGACTCTAGGGCCAATAGCACCTTTTGAAAACTGTCTGGATAAATTAAGAGATTTGTCTGTGGTCTGGATTCAAGGTCAGCGGGAGAATAGTTTTTCTCCATTAAGACTAATTAGCCTCAGCAAATAACTAAATGACTACTTAGTAATGTACTCAGTTCTGTATTTGGTCCTATGGGAAGTGTACAGATGAAGACGTATGAGTCTCAAAGCCTCCCAGGGGCAAGAGAGGGATGGTGACTGAGAGAGGATTCTGCCTAAACAATCAGAAAAGAGTCTATATGAAAACTCCGTTAAGAGGCGTTGCAGGGTTGGAGAGGAGAAAGCAATATGTATGACATTGCTAACTGTTTGAGGATTATGGACCACAACACCCTGAGCTCCCTGAGGTCAGAGACTGTGTTGCCTCTGTCGGATCTCAGGGCTGACAGGTCCTGCACTCAGGAGGGGCTCAGCTGGCTGGCATCTGGGCCACTGTCTGGCCTTCACTGGCAGCAGATGGTCAGAGGAGGTCAAGCAACGACTATTCTCCTGAACAGGAGACCAGACCAGGGCTAAAGCCAGATCTTCTACCTCTCTGAGCAATCCCTTTTCCTCAGCACGCCCAATGGCCCACTCAGCCTTCATCCTTCCTCAACTGAATAGCAAGGCAGTCATCCTCCTTTGCATTGTACTTTTAATATATTCTCCAAGTACATTAGTGTCACTAAAGTTGGTATACAACCCCCCACTGCTAAATTTGACTGGCTTTAAAATATATATATATATATATTCTCCAAGTGGCCTCTGGAGTTATTGTGCCAAAACACAGGTCAGATTGTGTTGTGCCCTTCCTCAGAAGCCTTTGCTGCATCTCCATTGCCTGATAAATAACGTCCTGGCTCTTTAGCCTGGCAATTAAGGCTGTTACTGCTGCCTCTCCCATCCCTCCACACTCTGGAACTGGAATGAGCAGAGTGGTTAAAGGCTCAGGCTCCACACGCAGGCTCCTGAGTTAAGAGTCTGGCTCCACTCCCTACCAGGTGTAACTTAGGACAAGTTACTGATACTTTCTGAGCCTCTGTTTCCTGTTTATAAAATGGAAATAAGAATATCTACCTCATAAAGGTTTTGATTCTTAAATAAGGTACTTTTTGTTTGTTTTTTGAGACAGAATCTTGCTCTTGTCACCCAGGCTGGAGTGCAGTGGCTCAATCTCAGCTCACTGCAGCCTCCCAGGCTCAGGTGATCCTCCCACCTCAGCTTCCCGAGTAGCTGGGACTACAGGCGTGTACCACCACACCCGGCTAATTTTTGTATTTTTTGTAGAGACTGTTTTTGGCCATGTTGCCCAGGCTGGTCTTGAATTTCTAGGTTCAAGCAATCTGCCTACCTCAGCCTCCCAAATTGCTGGGATTACAAGCATAAGCCACCACACACCGCCGAACAAGGTATGCTCTGTATAGAGATATAGTCGGCCCTCCCTATCCTCAGGTTCCACATCAATGGATTCAACCAACCACGGATGAAAAGTATGTTAAAAACACAATAAAAATAACAATACAATACAAAATGATACAACATATTAAAATACAGTATAATAAATATTTACATAGCACCAGGTCTGGTGGCTCACATCTCTAATCCCAGCACTTTGGGAGGCTGAGGCATGAGGATTGCTTGAGCCCAGAAATTGAAGACCAGCTTGAGCAACATAGAGATATCCCAGCTCTATAATTTTTTTTTTTTTTTTTAGTTAGCTGGGCACGGTGGTGTCCTCCTGTAGTCTCAGCTAATCCAGAGGCTGAGGTAGGAAGATCATTTGAACTTGGGAGGTCAAGGCTGCAGTGAGCCATGATCAAGTCACTGCACGCACACCAGGGGCCACAAAGCAAGACCTTAAAACCTAGAGATGATTTAAAGTATACATGAGTCATTCATGCCTGCCTAGCCAAAAATAAAGCATGCAAGAAGATATGCATAGGTTATATGTAAATACTACGCCATTTTATATCAGGGACTTGAGCATCTGTGGATTTTGGTATCCATGGGAGTCCTAGAACCAATCCCCCTGCCACAATACCCCCCAGGATACAGAGGGAGGGACGATTGTTCACAGAGGAGCCCCCAACACTTGTTGGCTTTCCACAACATAGTTGTTGCTTGATGATAGTTTTGTCTTCCTCACTGGCCCAGGAAGCTTCTTGAGGGCAGGTACCATGCGATAGTTGCCTTGTGTCCATACCCATACCCTCCCCAGGTCCCAGCTCAGCACTGGGCCATTGTGAGAGCTCAGTACTATTGACTGAGTGGTTCTGTAGACCTGACAGTGGGAGGAGCCAAGACACGGAGCCTGGGAGACTGTGGATATCATCGCCCCCTGGCCTGCTGTACTCATACTCAGTTCTTAAGACCCAGCTCCTTCTGACTCCTCCAGGAAGACTTCTCTGTCCCTCAGGCTGGGTCAGGCCCCTCAGTGTCCCACTGCACACATGGCAGATAAGTCTTGATTGATGTGCTGTGATAGAGCAGTTATCTGTGTGTGCAGCTGGCTCCCCAAGAGAAGGTGCCCTCCCTTCTCACTCTTCTCTGAAGTCAGGCTCTATAGCAGCACAACACAGTTTAGATGAATGAATTAATAAATTTTACTCTGTGATCATGAGCAAATTTCCCTCTGTCCTGTTCTCAACAACAACAGGAAGGCACTAATTTTACTGAACAAGTGAGAGGAAGGGGGCCTGGAGGTGGAGGGGGCATAGCCAGGGGAGGAATGGACAACCGCTTGTGACACCCACTGTTCTGCAGATGGAATCTGTTAGGAGTGGCTACGTTGGCTCATCGGGGAGGGCCAGGGTAGAGAACTGTCGCCTACCCTGGTGCCTCTGGTGAGGAGCTCTGGTGCCATATGGGAATAGAAGTGCATGGTCCCTTGGCAAGGCCAACTTTTTTTTTTTTCTTGGAGATGTAGTCTCACCCTATGGCCCCGGTTGAAGTGCAGTGGCGCGATCTCAGCTTACTGCAATCTCTGCCTCCCGGGTTCAAGCAATTCTCCTGCCTCAGCCTCCTGAGTAGCTGGGATTACAGGTGCCTGCCACTATGCCTAGCTAATTTTTTTGTTTTTTTAGTAGAGACAGGGTTTTACCATGTTGGCTAGGATGGTCTCAAACTTCTGACCTCATAACTCGCCCACCTCAGCCTCCCAAAGTGTTGGGATTACATGCGTGAGCCACCGCAGCTAGTCCTCAATTTTTTTTTTTTTATTTTAGGAAATCAGTGTTTCCAGCCTTTTCCTGTCTAGGGACTTGGTCCCTGAGACCTGCCCACAAGGTCTGCCCACCTGCCCAGGCCATAGCACCAGCCGTGTGACCTTGAACCGGTCACTGCTCAGTCCTGGACCTCCAAGTTCTCATCTCTACTGACGGGGCTGCAGTGCCTTCATGGGCTGCTGCCTGCCTGGGAGGGAACCCAGGGACAGAATCCTGGTTCTCTTGCCACCTCCCGCTGGGGCGTTGGCCCAGGCTGCCAGGTTTCAAGTTTCAACTTTCAGAGTGTTTTCCTGCCTAGGGCACTTTCTATTTTTCAATACTTTTCCTATCACAGCCAAACAACAAAAAAGGAAATTGGTCGAGCCTTCCGAAGACTAAGGGCTGGAAGGGTGGGGGTGGGCAGAACCCACCATGGGAAAAGCTGGAGGCAGGGCTGGGGGAGGAGAGGCCTTTCCACCCGATTCCCCAGCACCCCTACTCCCCTCCCTCTGGGGCTGACTCATTGTTTTGCAACAAACAGCAGGCAGCCAGGGCCCAGCAGTTTCTCAAGTCTGGCCCCCAAGCCGGCTGGGCTCAATCCTGGCCCTCCCAACTGCCCAGCCAGGCCCTGGACGATTGGGTTATCTCCACCCGCATCCCCTTTGTTTGGGGCGGCCACTGGCTCACTTGAGGTAAACAAACTTTGGGCCTGTGTGAAAAGAAAGGAACGGTTATCTCTGAGGCCCTCAGTGGCCCGGCTGGGGAGCAGGACTTTCAGAGGTCTCTCTCCCTAAAGACGGGAGGGATTTCAGAGCAGAGCGCCCAGCAGCCAGCCGCCTGGGTTCAAGCCCCACCTCTGCCACTGACTGTTGATGACCTTGGGCAAGTCCCTGACCTTCTTCTGCTTCAACTTTTTTACCTGTAAAATTTGGGCAAAATGGCCAGGCACAGTGGCTCTCGACCGTAATCCCAGCACTTTGGGAGGCTGAGGGGGTCGGATCATTTGAGGTCAGGAGTTCGAGATCAGCCTGGCCAATATGGTGAAGGTGAAACTCCGTCTCTACTAAGGATACAAAAAATTAGCCAGGCATGGTGGCAAGTACCTGTAATCACAGCAACTCGGGAGGCTGAGGCAGGAGAATTGCCTGAACCCAGGAGGCGGAGGTTGCAGTGAGCCAAGATCACCGTTGCACTCCAGCTTAGGCAACAGGGCCAGACTCTGTCTCAGAAAAAAGAAAAAAAACCTTGGGGCACAATAATACCTGCACCATAGAGTTGTTCTGAGTATTGATGAGTTTGTATTTATAAAAGGCTACATAAATGATGAGTTTTTTTGGTTTCTTTGTTTTGTTTTGTTTTCTTGAGACCAAGTCTTGTCCTGTCACCCAGGCTGGAGTGCAGTGGCAATTTTGGCTTACTGCAACCTCCTCCTTCCAGGTTTAAGCGATTCTCCTGTCTCAGCCTCCCAAGTAGCCGGGACTACAGTCACGTACCACCACGCCTGGCCAATTTTTGGATTTTTAGTAGAGATGGGGTTTCACCATGTTGGCCAGGCTGGACTCAAACTCCTGATCTCAGGGGATCCACCTGACTCAGCCTCCCAAAGTGCTAGGATTACAGGCGTGAGCCACAGTGCCCAGCCTGAGGTGAGTTTTTAAAAGAGCTGCATACAAGGGATGTGAAATGGGGACGAAGGTGGGGCAGCTGCAGGTAACTAAATAAAATAAATTCAACACCCTAGGCCAGGCTCAGAGGGATTTTCTAGTGCCCCCTCCTCTACCCCACACCTGCTCCCAGCACCACCCCCTCCCCAGCAGGCCGGGTTCTTCCACTCTGCATCCCAGAGCCGGGGTATTGATGGCCCCAGCAGGGTGGGTACCGAGGCCCTAAGCTCCTTTTCAAATGGAAGCCGTGCAGGGGAAATCTTCCAGGGAGGTAGGCGCCAGCTTGGGAGGGCTTACTCACAGAGCCTTTGGAATTTCAAAAAGATGTCCCCACAGACGACGGGCCTGCGGGGGTGAAAGGATGGAGGGAGGGTGGCCATGTCACCACCTCTCACCCACAGTGGGCTCTGTCCTACCATTTTCTTGTCTGGATTGATTTTCCCAAAGAGCTGATTTCTCAGGCTCCAGCTCCGGACTCCATCTGGTTCTGGCCCTTCCTAGCTGGGAGACTTTGAGCGAGCTACTTTCCTTCTCTCAAGCTCTGTTTCCTTGTCGTAACAGGAGATACTAATCCCTGCCTTGCATGGTGGGCAGGGTAGTAGATGTGGCAGCACAGGCCAAGCTCTTTGTGTGGGGCCTGGGTGTGAGGCCAGGCTTCCATGTATGATGCCCTCTCCCTCTCTCCCACCCCCACCCTCATCTCTACCCCCAGCTCCATCCTTGAGCCACACTGTGGCCTTGAATAGGTTGGGTCTCAGCTTTTGTGCTGAGTGCCTGAGAATCTCCTTACCCCTAAGCTGACTCCATTTGGCAGTGGCTTGGTCGCCCCCACCCCACTCCACCTCCAGCATCCTTTCAGATGATCCTAAGGGTCTGCGGCCTGGGTCCTCAGCCTCTCCCTTCCTGGTTCTCCCAAGGGTGCCAATATTGCACAAAACTAACAGAGTGTACTTGAGAGCCCAAGAGATCGGGGTGACATCTAGACTTCTCCATTCACTGGCAGCATGACCGTGGCACAAGCCCCGGCACAAGCCATGGGTCCTCTCCAAGCCTCTGTCACTCATTTATTCAGCACGTTTCTGAGCACCTGCTCTGTGCCTGACACTGCGCTGGGTGCCACAGGTACCAAGATGAATGACACAGACCCAATCCCTGCCCTCAGAGAGTAAATTGTCTAGCAAGGGAGACAAATATTCAATACACACCCAACGCAGTTAGTGAGTACCACAGAGAGTAAAGGGTGCGATGGGATCAGATTTCCCAGCAGGCCCAAGAAAAGGTATCCCTAAAACTTACACCAGCAACTGAAGGGTATCTAGGAATGAAAGGAGCTGGGGAAGTAGAGACAGGGAGAGCCCTGGACAGACAGCAGAAATAGCAGGTGCAAAGGCCCTGAGGTCAGAAGAGCTGGGTACTCCTCATATTGAAAGGAGGGCATAGTGAGGAAGCAAAAGACAGACCCAAGATGAGGATGGGAAGTAGACAGGGCTGAATTTGGTGAGAACACACAGGCCTTGGAAAGGACTCTGGACTAGGACCAGTGAGTGGTTTTAAGCGGTGGGGGACAGGGTTGCAGCTCTTGCTGTACTCCAGTAACTGAAGGGATAATGGCTTAGAGCGGGTTTCAGGAGACCAGGAAGGAGGCTGTCTTCCAGGGGAAGATGTGGTTGGACTAGCGGGGGATAGTGGAGACAAAGAGAAGGGGCAGAGCCAAGATGTGCACAGGGAGTGGGTATAATAGGATCTGGTGATAGGGCAGTTAGGGAGGTCAAAGGAGAAGATGTCAAATATACCGCTCAGGTTTCTGACCTGGGAACCTGAGTGGGGCCAGTTACTGAGAGGGGAAACGCCAGGGAAGGGGCAGATTTGCTGGGAGGAGGGAGAGCAGGAGTTTAGGTTTTGAGATCTATGTTTGAGATATCTCTAGCAAGTAAGCAGATGGATATATCAGTCCTTTTTTTTTTAAAATAGACAGGGTCGCTGGGCGCCGTGACTCCTGCCTGTAATCCCAGTACTTTGGGAGGCTGAGGCGGGTGGATCCCTTGAGGTCAGGAGTTCGAAACCAGCCTGACCAACAAGATGAAACCCCATCTCTACTAAAAACACAAAAAGTAGCCGGGCATGGTGGTGGGTACCTATAATCCCAGCTCCTTGGGAAGCTGTGACAGGAGAAGTGCTTGAACTCGGGAGGTGGAGGTTGCAGTGAGCCAAGATCATACCACCGAACTCCAGCCTGGGTGACGGAGCAAGACTCCATCTCAAAAAAAAAAAAAAAAAAAAGAGAGAGAGAGAGAAGGGGTCTCACCATATTGGCCACAATGGTTTTGAACCTCGGCCTCCAAAAGTGCTGGGATTACAGGCATGACCCCACCGTGTCCCGCCTGGATATATCAATCTTAATTTTAAAAGAAAGGGGCTGGGCACAGTGGCTCACACCTGTAATCCCAGCTACTTGGGAGGCTGAGGCAGGAGAACTGTTTGAACCTGGGAGGCGGAGGTTGCAGTGAGCCAAGTGCACCACTTCACTCCAGCCTGGGAAACAGAGTAAGACTCTATCTCAAAAAAAACCAAAACAAAAAAACTGCATTTAGTGCTAATTTAGTGCCTGGGGCTGCTTCCATCTATAGATCCTGGCACTCCCCAGGAACCCCCACCCCACCACCCCAACTCCCAATCACATGGATTCACCAGCAACTTCCTCACATATCTCTAGCCCATGGTGTCTTCCCCTACCCCTGCAGTCCCCCGGCCCCCAGCTGCACCTGTAGATGAACCTCTCCTTGGCCCTATTTTGAAGGGGCCCCTTCTCAGAGCCTTCAATGGCCAGACCCCAGGATTGAGTTTTCTTGGCCTGACCTCTCCAAAGTTTCTCTCTCCTTCCATCACTGCTGGCCTCAGATCAGTTCAGCTCACCCCAGACTTCCTCCAGGATGGGATCCCTGACCTCATTAGGCTTTGCACCCCATCCTGCTGACCTCCCTAATGGCCTGCCACAAAGTTCACGACTCACCCGCAGGGTGTGGCTGCCGCAGGCCAGTCACTGAAGTGAGTAAGTGCTTTCTGTGTTTCAACTCTCTCAATCCCTGAACAACAGACACCACAGTCCCCAGTTGACAGAGAAGAAACACAGGTTCGGGGAGGCTCAGTAATGTGCCATGACTCACACCAATGGTTAATGAAATAACCAGAACTAGAATTCGAGGCTGACTTGACGACTGAGCTGTAAAACTTAGCTCCATTTCACAGGTCAGCAAACTATGGTTTGAGCTCTCAAGTAGCTGGGACTACAGTTGGCCCTTGGGCCCGGTTTTAACCCACTGTGTGTTTTTGTGCAACCTGACAGCTAGAATCGGTTTTTACGTGGTTGCAGAGAGAAAATCAAAAGCAGCGTAACATTCTGGCACATGTGAAAATCATATGAAATTAAAATGTCAGTGCCCATTAAAAAATGTTATTGAGGGGGCCGGGTGCAGTGGCTCATGCCTGTAATCCCAACACTTTGGGAGGCTGAAGTGGGTAGATCACAAGGTCAGGGGTTCGAGACCAGCCTGGCCAATATGGTGAAAACCCATCTCTGCTAAAAAATACAAAAATTAGCCGGGTGTGGTGGCTGGCACCTGTAATCCCAGTTACTTGGGAGGCTGAAGCAGGAGAATTGCTTGAACCTGGGAGGCGGAGGTTGCCATGAGCCAAGATCATGCCATTGCATTCCAGCCTGGGTGACAGAGTGAGACTCTATCTCAAAAAAAAAAATGTTACTGAAGCACAATTATGCACAGTTATTACGTATGGCCTTGTCCGGTAGTTGTGACACAGACAGGAGACCATAGCCTCCAAAGCCTTATTATTTTCACATCTAGTCCTTTGCAGAAAGCATTTGCTGAGCTCTGTGCTTAAGGGTTCTCCCACAGCCGCAGGGGCCCTAAACATACAGCCTACATCTAAGGGTCGATGGAAGAGCCTAGAGGAAAGGTAAGGTGGATTTCAGCCCTTTGTACCCCAGGTACTCAAGACTTGCTGAAGGTTCAAGACCTGCAAACATCCAGAAAATGCTTCTAAACAACCCCTACTGGCGTTCCCCAGCTGAACCAGACTGTCTGTCCCAGGGTCTGCAGTGGGAGACCTTGGTCCCTATAGGATCTGACTCATCTGGTGGAGTGCTCTTTGGGTCTTGTTTGGTTTTCAAAGAACCTACTTCAAGGGAAGCAGCAGAAGGAAGAAGGCTTCATGGGAAGAATGAGTCAGAGATTTATTATAGGGACTATGTGGGACCCAGAAAGAATGTCCTAAGCCTGAAAGGATAGCAAGTGACAGGTGCTGACGACCTGTAGCTCTTGTGGGGAGGAGGAGGAGAGAAATAGGGAATTCTGGAAATTCCCTATTTCTGTGTGGGACTTCTGTGTAAATTAGAAAAAGGTGGCTCACGCCTGTAATCCCAGCACTTTGGGAGGCCGAGGCGGGTGGATCACGAGGTCAGGAGTTTGAGACCAACCTGGCCAACATAGTGAAACCCCATCTCTACTAAAAATACAAAAAAATTAGCCAGGCGTGGTGGCAGGCACCTGTAATCGCAGCTATTCGGGAGGACAAGGCAGGAGAATGGCTTGAACCTGGAAGGTGGAGGTTGCAGTGAGCCGAGATTGTGCCACTGCACTCCAGCCTGGGCAACAGAGTGACAATCTGTCACAAAAAAAAAAAAAAAAAAAAAAAAAAAAAAACTCCCCTTGCTCTAGCACATGTGGCCCTACCCAACAAGGGCACCCTGGTGACACACTACACTACCTCGGTGAGTGGAGAGAGAGCTGTAGTTCAGCCCCGCCCCGTCCACCCCAAGGCCGGACGCCCTTGTGTAGTGCTCCCACCCCACAGCTGTCTGTGGCAGCCTGGCTTGACCTGAGAGTAGGCAGGTCTGGAACCAGGTTGTGTTTCCTGAGTTTTCCTCTAACTCTGCTCCTCACTCAAGTTGGTCCCCCAGCCTTCCTGGGCTTCGGTTTCTTCTTCTGTATAATGGGAATATAATGGGAATGCCTGTCCTGTCTCCCTCCGCCAGTTCTGGGGCTGCAGTGATGTAGCAGATGTGGATACCAGGGTGGAGGGTTTTGATGTCAACCCGATGACCAAATGGAAGCCTTCCATTTGGGGTCCTCCAGAAGCTATTTACCGAAGGGTCTTTGTTGTCGTTTTTAAAAACAGATATGGTAAAGAAAATCTGGAAAACAATGGGGTGTATGGCTGCCATCTACCATGGCTAACATCATTCCTACACTCTATCTTGCTTTGGGGGCCAGGGAGGGAAGACCCTTGAGCATTATTTCTCAAATGTCTCAACTTTCCCCGGGGAGATTGTTAAAAGCAGGTTCTGGTTCAGAAGGCCTGGAGTGGGGGACCTGAGAGTCTGGCTTCTAACAGGTCCCATGTGACACCCACCTGAGGCCAACACTCGGAGTCTCATGGGGCCAAGAAGACCTTAGCGCAGGTTGAAGAGGTGAGGCCAGGGTGTCCTTGCCCCAAGGGGCAGTGGGGCCATGGCAGGTTCTACCCCGGCAGGCCTTCCTCTTGAAGGGGCAGGGGCAGCCTCCCAGGACCCTGGGGTCAGCCATCGGCCCCACACTGGCAACTGTGGGAGTGAAGACCTCAAGGGCTCAAGCCCTCGGGCGGGGACAGGAAGAGGTCTCGAGCTGGGGAGGCCGGGAAGAGCTGGGCTTCCCCAGATCAAAGCAGCTTCCCCAGCCTTTGATTCCCCAACAAGCAGCCTCTTTGGACTCGGACTGGAGTTTGGGGCCCACTGGCCTGGGGACCTGGGGAAAGTGGTGAGAGGCCCTGGCCCGCTCTCTTTTTGCATAACAGCTTGGCTGCCTAACAAAAGGGCGGTCCTTAAAAGGCCTTATGGGGCTGTTAAAAGCTTCCGGCAATAGTTTAATTGGGGGCGATTAAAGTATCCTCCCCAGGAAGGCCTGCCCTTCAAAGGCCAGCCAGGCCCAGCACCCTGCCCTCAGCACTTCTCCCCTCGGCCTCTCCCCAGCCCTCAGCACCTCTCCTCTCAGCCTCCCCCAGAGCGGTGGCCCAGCCCTCAGTCTCTCCCTGCCCCAGCCTCAGCCACACACCCAGGAGATCCAGGGCCGGACCCTTTGGCCAGCCAGTCTGTGGGGATTCCGTCCCAGCCTGGACAGCAGCACCATCTGTTCACACAGTTTGTTCTCTTGGCTGAGTCTGGCACAAGAGGGAGGGAAGGCTGGGTTAGAGACACAAATAGCCCCAGAAATCAGGGACCCCTTGCAGCACTGTCTCTGTCTCCCCCCAGGACACCTCAACGGGCATTTGTGCCCCTCCTTGAGCTCCGGGTCACCAGCCCTTCCCCAGGACCCCCCACCCCCTGCCCCCGCCTGTCTGGAATTCACGGTCTCTGCTGGGGGCCCCAGCTCCCACCACACATGAATCTTCAGGCATGAGTGCTGGGAGATGCCTGGAAGGGTGCGATCCTCTGAGCACATTCCCTGGAAAGTGTCAGAGATGCAGAAGTGACCAGACAGGGACACCTCTGGGGAGGAGGGGACAGTGGAGGAGTAAGTAGGCAAAGCAATGGGGCGTGATGTGGGTGGAAGGAGCCGTGGTGGGGTGGGCCACAGAGGGCCAGGAAGGACTTTCTGGAAGCAACAGCGCCTACAGTTAGACTATGACCAGCTTAATTGGGCCCATTTGCCAACCCTGATGTTAACAACAGGACCACATCCAGCTTTACTAACAGACTGTGTCCATGCTACCAACGCCAGGCTCCTGGGAGGGAGGTGGGATAAATGGCCCATCCAGTCTAGAAGAGTGACTCTGGGGGCATCTGATTCTTCTTTTTTTTTCCTTTTTTTTTTTTTAGATGGAGTTTCGCTCTGGCTGCCCAGGCTGGAGTGCAGTGGCACGATCTCGGCTCACTGCAACCTCTGCCTCCCAGGTTCAAGCAATTCTCCTGCCTCAGCCTCCCAAGTAGGTGGATTACAGGCGCACGCCACCACACCCAGCTAATTTTTGTATTTTTAGTAGAGACGGGGTTTCACCATGTTGATCAGGCTGGATGGTCTTGAACTCCTGACCTTGGGTGATCCACCCGCCTCAGCCTCGTAAAGTGCTGGGATTACAGGTGTGAGCCACCACGCCCAGCCGCCTTCTTTTTTCTCCTTGAGGCAGGGTCTCGCTCTGTCACCCAGGCTGACGTGCGGTGCTGCAAACACAGCTCAGGTCAGCCTCGACTTCCTGGGCTCAAGCCATTCTTCTGCCTCAGTCTTCTGAGTAGCTGGGACTACCGGCACGTGCCGCATCTGGCTAATTTTTGGTTTTTTGGGTGTGTAGAGAAGGGTTTCACCATGTTGCTCAGGTTGGTCTCAAACTCTTGGGCTCAAGTTATCCACCCAAAGTACTGGGATTACAGGTGTGAGCCACCACGCCCAGCAGGCATCTGATTCACACATTTCCCCAGAGCCCAACCTCTCTCAGATATTAATCCATTCTTTTGGCTGAACCTGAGAAGTGTCTTAGGGGCTGCTTTGGATGCAACTTGCCTCTCTCATCCCCTCAGGCCCATCAGCCAAGCAAAATCCAGAGCCTTCTCCCCTCAGGTACTCTGTTCCCTGCACAACCCTTGCTCTCATCTCCCCATCCATGCCTATCTGAGATGGGGTGCCAGGGCCAAGGGTCTTTGGGATTTTCACCTCCTGTGTCAGCACTGAGGTAAGGAAAGGCCATGATTTACGTATGTATGTATGTATGTATGTATGTATGTATGTATTTTAAGACGGAATCTTGCTCTTGTCACACAGGCTGGAGTGTAATGGCACAATCTCAGTTCACTGCAACCTCCACCTCCCAGGTTCAAGAGATTCTCCTGCCTCAGCCTCCCAAGTAGCTGGAATTTCAGACACCCATCACCATGCCTGGCTAATTTTTGTATTTTTAATAGAGATGGGGTTTCGCCATGTTGGCCAGGCTGGTCTCAAACTCCTGACCTCAAGTGATCCTCCCACCTTGGCCTCCCAAAGTTCTGGGATTATAGGCGTGAGCCACCATGCCCAGCCAAGACCATGATTTTTACAGGGTGAGGATGGGAGGAAAGCAACCCCAAGGCAGGGGGTTGGGGGGCTTAGGGCAGAAAAACAGGTTACACAGAGTCTCCCTTCTGAGTGCCCTGTGGGGAGGTGTCCCCAGGTGTCCCTCTGCCCTCCTGACAGCTTTTCTGTCCAGCCCCAGCAGCCTGTTCTGACCCTGTCAACAAGCACCACCTGAACCCCAAGCCTCAGTGCCTCCCTCACGTGGGCTCCTGTCCCCCAGTGGCCTTCCACCTGGGCTTCTCCCTCCAACAGACCCTGCACTTTGCTGCCAAGCTCAGCTTGAGCGATGCTGGGGCTCCCCTCACAAGCCTCTAAGGGATCCCCCCTCCAAGGCAGCCAGACATTGCAAACCCTCCCTGACACTCCGCACCCCAATCATCACCTTCCCTTCCATCCTCCAGGCAGGGCTGTGGCTTCACCGGCTCCTGGTGACCCCAACCATGCCATGTCCTTTCCTGCCCACACTTGCCCTGGCCCTCTGTAGGGAAGTGGTATGTCTCCTCCCTCTGGGTCTCTGGGGGCCCTGCTGGTCCTTCAAGAGCCTGCTTATATGTCTCCTACTCCAGGAAGCTCCCCTGAACCTGCCAGTCAAAAACACACTCTCGGCTGGGTGCGGCAGCTCACACCTGTAACCCCAGCAGTTTGGGAGGCTGAGGTGGGTGGATCACCTGAGGCCAGGAGTTTGAGACCAGCCTGACCAATATGGAGAAACCCCATCTCTGCTAAAAATGCAAAAATTAGCCTGGAGTGGTGGCAGGCACCTGTAGTCCCAGCTACTTGGGAGGCTGACACAGGAGAATCGCTAGAAGCCGGGAGGGGGAGGTTGCAGTGAACTGAGATCACGCCACTGCACTTCGGCCTGGG
Source organism: Cacajao melanocephalus (assembly GCA_963573385.1). Lineage (NCBI taxonomy): Eukaryota > Metazoa > Chordata > Mammalia > Primates > Pitheciidae > Cacajao > Cacajao melanocephalus. Next base: position 54,105 of record CAUYLG010056729.1, on the reverse strand, counting down.
AGACAGAGCAAGACTCCATCTCAAAATAAATAATTAATTAATTAAACAAACAAATTTAAAAAACCCCATCCTTTAAATGGCTGTAGCACTTACTATATGCCAGGCACCGAGCTGAGCCCTGGGCTCATCCAACCCTCACAGCAACACAAGCAGCAGCGAGTTCACTCCACTATCACCTCCTTGTTGTAGATAAGAAACAGAGGCACAGAGAGGTTAGAAATAGACCCAAGGTCACACAGCAGACAACAGATAAAGGGTCCTGGGAGAAGAGAAGGGAGTCCTGCCGGGGCTCTGGGCTGAACCTTCTACCCAGGCCCTAAAATGAGGCAGGTGCCTTGACTTTGATTTTCAGCAATTTCCCATCTCAGAGCTCTCCTGCTGGCCACACCTGTGGCATTGGAGCAGCTCACAGAGCAGAGCAGCAAGCTGTCAGGCCACATCCAAGCCCCATGTCACCTTAGAGGTCTCTTGGAGACAGAGGGGCAGGTATCCGGAGCGCCTGCTCCCCCATGCCCGTCAGTGTCCCCCACAAGCTTGTCTGCCTCCTTGGTGACCCAGCCCCAGCACGGAGAAACCTCGTCTTTACTAAAAATACAAAATTAACCAGGCGTGGTGGCACATGCCTGTAACCCCAGCTACTCGGGAGACTGAGGCAAGAGAATTGCTTGAACATGGGAGGCAGAGGTTGCAGTGAGCCGAGATTTCCCCATTGCACTCCAGACTGGGCAAGAAGAGCAAAACTCCATCACAAAAAAAACAAAAATATAGAAATTAGCCAGGCTTGGTGGCGTGTGCCTGTAGTCCCAGCTTCTGGGGAGGCCAAGGCACAATAATCATGTGAACCTGGGAGGTGGAGGTTGCAGTGAGCTGAGATCGCGCCACTGTACTCCAGCCTGGGCGACAGAGCAAGACTCTGTCTCGAGAAAAAAAAAACGAACAAACTGGACGGCCCCAGGCAAACCATCCTGATTTGCTCAGGACTGAGGGGTTTCCCAAGACAGGCTTTCCACTCAGAAACCGGGAAAGCCCCAGGCAAGCCAGGACCAGTTGGTCACCCATCTGTTACCCCAGAGACTGGCCTCTGCCCCCGCCAGTTCCCTCAAACAGTGTCCAAAGGCCACCACCAACCCTCAGAGGCCTCTCCCTCCTCCTGCCCATGGGGTGGCGTAAGGCTGGGTGGTACCCAACTGCCCTGCAGGGATGCAGTGGGGCTGGATGAGGGGGAGGGCAATGCCAGTCTGGAGCAATGCCACCCCCCAGCCCAGCCTCACTGGTGGCACCTCTCCCCAAGCCGGCTACTGGGCCTGGGCCCTTTATCATCCCTCACACTATCAGGCCGCTGAAGGAGCAGCTCCTCCGCGCCCACCCCAGCTCTGCCCTGACCCAGATAAGCAGAGGGGCCAGCCCAGGAGGAAAGAGGCGAAGCTGTGGCCTGGCTCCTCCCAGCTCTGAATCTCCCTGGCTGGCCCTTGGCTGGACATTGTCCAGGAAAGCAGCAGAGCCTCCTCTTGGGACTTCCACATCCCAAGATCAGAACACCTCTCCAACCCCATGGGCAAGGACGGTAGGCAGGAACTCCTGTGTCCACTTTGCAGATGAGAAAATGAGGCCAGCGAAGTGACCTGCCCAAGGTCATCGGGCCAGACCCATAGGAAGCTGGGCTGGACGGGGCCTCAGCATGTCTCCAGGCTCTCTGACGGGGCTTCGTGGAGGATGTTTTTTGAGTGAGTCCAGCTGGAGAGACCAGCCTGCAGATGAGGCCTGCCTCCCAACTCCGCCTGAGCCCAGAGCCCTGGTGCCTCCCTCAGGTGGGGCTCCTGTCCCCCAACGGCCTTCCGCCTGGGCTTCTCCCTCCAACAGGCCCTGCGCTTTGCTGCCAAGCTCAGCTTGAGCGATGCTGGGGCTCCCCTCACAAGCCTCTAAGGGTTCCCCCTTCAAGGCAGCTGGACATTGCAAACCCTCCCTGACCACTCCCCACCCCAATCATCACCCTCACTTCCATCCTCCAGGCAGGGCTGTGGCCTCACAGGCTCCTGGTGACCCCAACCATGCCACGTCCTTTCCTGCCCACACTTGCCCTGGCCCTCTGCAGGGAAGTGGTACGTCTCCTCCCTCTGGGTCTCTGGGGGCCCTGCTGGTCCTTCAAGGGCCTGCTTATATGTCTCCTACTCCAGGAAGCTCCCCTGAACTTGCCAGTCAAAACCACATTCTCCTTCAAATGGCTGTAGCACTTTCTATATGCCAGGCACCACACTGAGCCCTGGGTCTCATCTAACCCTCACAGCAACCACGAGCAGCAAGTTCACTCCATTATTATCACCTCCATGTTCTAGATAAGAGACAGAGGCACAGAGAGGTCAGGTAACAGACCTATGGTCACACAGCCGGAAACAGATCAAGGCATGATTCAGGCTCTGGCAGTCTGGCTCCCTGGCATCCACTGGACTAGCAGCTACTTGGGCAGGGACCATGGGTTTCCTGTAGGAGTCTTAGCATTTGCTTAGAGAGCTCAGAGCAGGACCCCTCCCCCAGACCTCTAGCCCTCAGAGCCCCCTCTAGGAGGCAGCACTGGGGAGGAGAGAGTTCTGTTTATTACCACTCAGCCCAGTTCCTCAAGGGCCACTGCCTGGCTGCTTTTTGGTTTTGACGGCCTGGGCCCAGCCTAAGTGTGAGATGAGTGCAGCACTCAGAGGAGGGCTGGGGGCTTGGCTCCTCGGGGCTCCAGGAGCTCCCTGTGACCTCTCTCTGCCCCTCAAATACTCTACAGGCCAGCTCCATGCCCACCTCCTCCAAGAAGCCCCAGCTGCTGCCCCCCAGCCAGCCTCCGCCTGCTCCCACAGCCCCCTCCTGCCTGTCTCCTGTCCCAGGCAGGGCCGTGCCCCAGGCTCCATGGCAGGAGCTGCATGCAGCTCTGCCTGCAGCTCTCTCACGTCCACACTGGCTCCTACCTAGAGCCTGCACGGCTTCGAGGGGACACTGTGGTTTCTCGATGCACCCTAAGACTTCAGAACCCCAGAAGTGTTCAGTCCTCTGGTGGGTGTCGGCCAGGCCCAGAAAGCACACAAACGGGGGGACACAGATGCTGAGTTATCCAGAGAGCCTCAGGGCCGGGGCTGGAAGAGGAGGCGCAGCCATCCCGAGGTGCTGGTGCATCCGCACGCCCGCGGGTGACCGGGTGCATCGTGTGTGTGTGTGTGTGTGAGCGTGTTCGTGGGTGGGTGGCTGACCACTCCGAGTGTGTGTGTGTGATTCATGTGCACCCTTGCGACAGGCTCTGTGTTCAGATATTCTGCTTCTGTGCTTGAATCCGTGTACGCAAACATCCCTGGCGCAAGCTTACACGCTACTCCTCCACACCCAATTCCTACTCACCCCTCAGGGTCCTCTCCCCGCCCTGCCTCAGCCTCAAAGGCTGCTCTGACCCTCCAGCCCATCCCACTGACCTGCTGACCTTCGACCCAAACACTGCTGGGTTCAGCCCTGGAGCCTGGTCAGCTTTGCTCCCTGAGGGTGAGGTTGACTCCTTTTTAAATTACCACTAAAGCCCCGCTTAGGGAGACACAGACTTATCAATCAGCACTCATTGAATGTATTAAAACAAGCTCCAAGGAAAGGAACTGCATTTGGGTGGATGGAAACAAGAGCTCGCAGGCTTTCTTTGCTCGTTACCCTTTGCTCTGTCTCTTCCCACCTTGCTTTCTCTAACTTGTTTGTTAACTCAATCGTCAGCTTAGAAAGTACTTCCTTGTATACCCTCATCTCATTCAAATCTCATGACAATCCTCCAAGACATGAATAATTATCCTCCTTGCACAGATGAGGAAACTGAGGTTCAGGGAGACTACGTGACTGGCCCAAGGTCACACAGCCTGGCAGGAGGGGGCAGGGACTAGAACTCTCACACCCGAATGGACACCATCCCCTGCCACTTCCCACCAGTCAGTGCTTCTGGGGGTAGAAGGTAGAGGGTGAACCAGGGGCTTAGAGAGAATTGGCCCCTTCATGCCCTCTCCATGGCCCAAGGTCACTGTGGGAGGGAGACGCACCAGGCCCCCCAGGGCCAGGGGTTACCCCACCCGGCCAGCAATGGGAGAGGCCATGAGGTCTGTGGACATTGTCCCTGGGCCTGTGGTTACTGATTTGACAACAGCCCTGTTCCTCCCCAGCCAGCCAGGGAGTTAATGATTAAGGAGGGGATTAAATATTAACCACCTGTCGGGCCATGGCGTAATGTCTCAGTCTGCACCTGAGCCTCCCTAAAAATACCTCCCACCTGCCAGGCCCTCCCACACAGGGCCTATAAGCCCCTTGCTGAGGGACACTCCTTCCCCATACCCCTATCCTGCCCTGGCTCTGTGCTGTGTCCACCCCATCTCACTCTCTCGTACCCACAGCACAGACGGGAGGACTCTTTCCTGTACCTTAGAAGCCACAAGCCACACTTCTGGTGGGCTTTCTGGAGGAGAGGCTCTGCCTGAAGCCAGCTGTTGGTGTGTTCCTGGGCCTTGGAGAATCTGCAGGTTACATTCCCACCTGTGACCTCGTTTATCAGTGCTCTAAAGACTTCTGAATCTACACATGGCAGGCCCCAACACCCAGGGCTACAGTAACTCCCCAACACACCATTTTTTTTTTTTCTTCTAGCAGTTAGAATCTGGGTGCCTTCTGCCTCCAGGAAGCCTCTCATATAAACCTGGCCCTAAGCTCTCTGCAGGCCTCTGCTCCACAGCTTCCCTTAGACGGGGGTGATTCAAGCTGGCGTGGGCTGCCGCAGGGCTTTGGGAAACAGCTGCCTCTGTTGGAAGGTCCTTTGAAGTTTAAATGCACAGCCTCCAAGGGCCGGGGCTGGGACAGCTCTATTGCACCTAAGTCTTGGGCCTGCTCCTGGGTGAGCCCGCCGTGATCTGCCTCCCCACAGCAGGAACCACCGACAGTATGACGCAGGGTTCACCTGTGTCTTTTTCTATAAATATAGAAAAATGGAATTCTTTATTCAAGTAACAAGTCTATTGATAGGCTCTCATTCCTGCTCGAGGGGAAGCCCCTAGTGATTATGTGGGTAAGTTACTATGGTGGGTAAGCCCCACAGTAGCCTGGGCCTGCACTGCCCTCTCTACATGTCCCAGCGAACTGCATTGCCACTGCAGACCTAGTGACAGGCATTGTTATCCCCATTTTACAGCTGGGAAAACTGAGACTGGGTGAAATTCAAGGACTTGGCCATGCACAAGGAGTGGCAGAAGCCCAAACTGAAAAGAACCTAACACGGTTCCTGCCACAGCTGTCTAAGCCCTCAGCTCAGCTTTTTCCAGCCACAGTTCCCAACCGTGTGTGTGTGTGGTTTTTTTTTGAAATGGCGTCTTGCTCTGTTGACCTCTGCCTCTCGGGTTCAAGCCATTCTCCTCCTGGGTTTAAGCCATTCTCCTGCCCCAGCCTCCTGTGTAGCTGGGATTACAGGCACGCACCACCAATCCCTGCTAATCTTTGTCTTTTTGGTAGAGACAGGGTTTCACCATGTTGGCCAGGCTGGTCTCAAACTCCTGACCTCAAGTGATCCTCCCTCCTCAGCCTCCCAAAGTGCTGGGATTACAGGTGTGAGCCACCCCCCCTGGCCTTTTTTTTTTTTTTTGGGGGGACAGGGTCTTGGTCTGTCACCAAGGCTGGAGTGCAGTGACGCAATCATGGCTCACTGCAGCCTTGACCTTCTGGGCTCAAGTGGTCTTCCCGCCTCAGCCTCCCGAGTAGCTGGGGTCCCAGGTGTGCACCACCATGCCTGACTAAAAACAATTTTTCTTTTTTTTTGCAGAGATAGGGTCTCACTGTATTGCGCAGGCTGGTCTCAAATTCTTGGGCTCAAGCGATCCTCCCACCTCAGCCTCTCAAGGTGCTAGGATTACAGGTGTGTGTCACTACACCTTGCCCCTTTCTCCTTTCAACTTTCTCTCACCTGGATGGAGACCTGAATACTTAACAACCCCTTATGGCCTTTATTATGTGGGAGAGATGACTTTAGCTCTTCAAAGATAGGGTGCCCCTGATCTCCTCAGAACTGAGGATGTGTCCCCAGGAGACTCCATATGGAGACTGGACGGGGATTTCTCTCTCCCTCCTAAAATGGGGCTCATTCCTTTAAGATGTTTTACTAAGTTTTTGCAGAGACATCTGGAAGGGCCTGCCGTTCTCCTTCTTCCTGCATGTGACAAGTCATCTCCCCGGGGAAGGATGGCGTGCGGTCAGCTCGGCACTGCAGTTTCCTCATGCCAGTGCTTGTGTTTACAGGTGAGGAAAGCAAGGCGCCCAGAGGTCAAGAACCTCGCTGGCCCGGTGGCCCCTGCACGAGTTCCTCAGAGCAGCAGCGACACGAAGGAAGAGGATGGCCTCTGACTGGCTTTGATGGGGCTTCCAGGCCCACACCTCAGAGGCTCAGAGGTTTCCTTGGGGGCCTTAGCCCCTTGTCCCAGACTCAGAGCTGAACCCCCAGTGCATCCTCGACAGCCTCAACCTGCTCCCCTTTGCCCCTCACCCTCCCTGGACCACTGCTCCCGACCCTTGACAGTGAGCCCAGGGTTTGCCAGAGGGCACTGGGAGCCTGGGAAAGACACACGTGCTTCTTAGCCAGTGTTCTCATACCCCAGCACAGCACGTACGCTTTGAGTCAGGTTTCCCGCCGGGCCTGCCACGCCGTCTTTTGCCCTGTGTTTCTGTCTCTCTTTCTGTCTCTCACACACTCTCACTCATTCACAGAAACTCACAAATGTTGATAAATCAGGTGGAGCAGAGAGGAGGGAAGCAACACTTAGAGCCCAGATTGGCTTTAACTGGGGATGCTCACATTTCTGTTTGCATCTCTTTTGCATGTATTTGCATGGGCTGTTTTGGACTCTTCTCCGTGTCTCAAAGAGCACTGGGAAGTAACGGATTTGCGGTCCTCAGGGGGCCCCAGGGCCTCTGTGAGGCCCCCATATGCGTTAGGTGGGCCCTGGAATGCAGGGAGAATAGGGAGGAGACAGGGCATCTGGTTAAATTGGGGAGGGCAGGCTAGAGGGAACAGGGGAGCTGGGGGCTGGAGGAACCTGCAGGCCTTGGCTGGCTTCTTGTGGCCGGGTCCTCCACTCAGTGCCCTGTCACCTGCAGGCCAGGCTGTCAGTGGTGGTGGCGGGGGGGCAGGAATTTTCCAAAAGTCCAGATGCCTGGTGAGGCTCTCCTCCTGGGCCAAGTAGAGAAGGCAGCAAAGAAGCAAGAGGATGGACTCTACTCCTAACCCCGACCCAGCAGAGCTCGGACCCCCAAACGTCCCATTCTGCACCCAAAGGAGAAGCTTCTCCCTGAAACGCTCCACTGGAGGAAGGCCTGGCCTTTCCTGTTTGTAAATAGCCTCACTGAGGTGGGGCCCACATGAGCTTGCCCCTCTGGGACAGCCCCTGCAGTGCCGCCCTCCCTCCCTGGCTCCAGGGTGTGTGGTGTGGCCTCCCCCAGGGCAGGGCCGCCCTTTCCCAGCCACAGCGGTAGGGCTGTGTCCTGTGGGCCCTGTGTGTCAGGCCCCACCCCCTTCCTGCAGCCAGGAAGTACTGCAGTGAGCTCAGCCTCCGATCACCTGGTGATCCTGCTTCTCGGTGGGGGCAGCAGAGCCAGACCTAAGGGGACTGTGATCCCGCTGACACTTCAGGGCAGCTAAGGCCTTTGGCCAGTCTTGGACCCCAGGGAGTGGAGTGGGGGAGGCAGGATGAGTGGGAGCCTGTCCACATCAGGTGCCATCTGCCTCTGCATGTCTGCTAATGGATCTCCTTTCCCAGCTTCTCTTTTTTTTTTTGGAGATGAAGTCTCGCTCTGTCACCCAGGCTGGAGTGCAGTAACACCATCTCAGTTCACTGCAACCTCTGTCTCCCAGGTTCAAATGATTCTCCTACCCCAGCCTCCCAAGTAGCTGGGAGTACAGGTGCCTGCCACCACACCCAGCTAATTTTTGCATTTTTAGTAGAGACAGGGTTTCGCCATGTTGGCCAGGCTGGTCTTGAACTGCTGACCTCAGGTGATCCACCCACCTCGGCCTCCCAGAGTGCTGGGATTACAGGCCTGAGCCACCGCACCCAGCCCCCTTTCCCAGCTTTCTATGCCAGGCTATCTCCACTCACTCTGGAACAAGTGACTTGAGACTCCCTCTTTTTTTTTTTTTTTTTTGAGACAAACTCCTCTGCTGCCCAAGCTGGAGTGCAGTGGCGCCATCATGGCTCCCTCAACCTCCTGGCGGGCTCAGGTGATCCTCCCACCTCTCCCACCTCAGCTTCTTGAGTGGCTATGCACCACCTGGCTAATTTTCAAAAATTTCTGTACAGACAGGGTCTCACTATGTTGCCCAGGCTAGTCTTGAACTCCTGGGCTCCAGCAGTCCTCCCACCTTGACCTCCCAAAGTGTTGGAATTACCAGTGTGAGCCACCACGCCTGGCTGAAACTCTCTTTCCCTAAGAATCTTTCCTTGAAACTCGGCCTTCCCATGCTGCTACCTTGAGTGAATACTTAGCAAAATATGATTGTCTCTAGCCTGAACCACCCTGGGCTATCTGAGGGTGAGCCTGCCAGCTACTCCCCAAGACCCCTGGCAGGTCTGGAGCTGGGATTAAGTTTGCGGGTGTGAGGGGCCACAAGGGGCAGAGGTGAGGGGCAGGTAGGAAAGAGTAGGGGACAGGCTGGGTTTCCTCTCTTCTGACCTGTCCAAAGTATAGGCTCCATCTGCCATAAGAGTAAGTGCAGATTACCAGCCTGTGTGCCTGTGGGCCTGTGGAGTGGGAATTCACGCATGGTGAACCTGGGGCTCGGCTGGACAAAGTGGCCTGCTCAAGTCACACCAGTAAGAAGGTGCCAGCCAGGCGTGGTGGCTCACACCTGTAATCTCAGCACTTCAGGAGGCTGAGGTGGGTGGATCATGAGGTCAGGAGATCGAGACCATCCTGGCCATGGTGAAACCCCGTCTCTACTAAAATACAAAAAATTAGCCAGGCATGGTGGTGCACGCCTGTAGTCCCAGCTACTCAGGAGGCTGAGGCAGGGAAATCGCTTGAATCCGGGAGACGGAGGTTGCAGTGAGCTGAGATCATCCCACTGCACTCCAGCCTGGCAAAAGAGCAAACTGCGTCTCAAAAAAAAAGAAGGTGCCTGCACAGCAGTAGCAGGTCAAGGCGATGTCCATAGCTCAGTGGCCCAACCCTGATATATACTGAACCCAAGTAGGGGCTAAGCTAACTGAGGTCTCAAAGGCTCCAGTACTGAGGAGTTGAGCATCCAAATGATCACAGCTGAGGCTCCAACCCACTCCCAGCTGCTCCCTCTCTGGGCTGGCAGCTCCTCAATCCACTCCCAGCAAGTGTCCTCCCTCCCACCAGTTCATCTGGCTTCCAGTTCAGCTGCAGAAACGGCCCAACCCCAACGTCTCTCTGGAACCCAAACAGGAAGCCAGGGAGAAGGGGGCCAACGGCCAGGGAGCTTTGAGGCTCCTCCAGGAAGTGTGAGGGGAGATGAGAGGGGGTGAAGGTGGGCCTGCTGTCTTGCAGCCCCCAACACTGGGAGCCCACCAAAGCCTGTCTCACTTCCTCATGCTGGGAAGGAGCGGAGCATTCCCCACCCCATCTTCCTGAGGGCAGGGACCAGAAAGGGCCTTGAGGAGAGTGTCAAGAGGCGCTCTTTGGAACCCTTGCTTCTGGGTTACTCTTTTAAAAACAGGCTTTCTGCCAGGTGTGGTAGCTCCTGTCTGTAATTCCAGCATTTTGGGAGGCCAAGGTGGACAGATCACTTGAGGCCAGGAGTTTGAGGCCAGCCTGGGAAACTTCATCACTACAAAAACACAAGAATTAGCCTGGTGTGGTGGTGCACGTTTGTAGTCCCAGCTACTTGGGAGGCTGAGGTGAGAGGATTGCTGGAGTCTGACAGGTTGAGGCTGCAGTGAGCTGTCATCATGTCACTGTACTCCAGCCTGGGTGACAGAGCAAGACCCTATCTCAAAAAGAAAACAAAACTGTCTTATCAAGGCTGGAACGCAGCGACGCGATCTGAGCTCACGGCAACCTTCACCTCCCTGGTTCAAGCGATTCTCCTGCTTCAGCCTTCGGAGTAGGTGGGGCTACAGCCACACATCACACCTGGCTAATTTTTACAATTTTTTTAGTAGACACGGGGTTTCACCATGTTGGCCAGGATCATCTCGATCTCCTGACCTCGTGATCCGCCTGTCTTGGCCTCCCAAAGTGCTGAGATTACAGGCATGAGCCGCCTCGCCCGGCCAAGGCTTTCTTCTTTTGGAGTTTTGGGTTCTCAGAGAAATTGAGCAGAAAGTATAGAATGCTCACATACCTCCTTCCTGCCCCATTATCCATATCTCCCACCAGAGTGGTTCACTTGCTGTAATCAGTAAACCACATAGTATCACCCGAAGTCCACAGTTTGCATTAGGGCTCACTCTTGGTGTTGTATATTCTGTGTTTGGACAAATGTATAATGACATCATACAGCGTCGTTTCTCCGCCCTAAACACCCTCTGTGCTCCATCTACCCATTTCTCCCTCTTCCCAACCCCAGATGACCACCTTTTTACTAATCTTTTTACTGTCTCCTTAGTTTTGCCTTTTCCCAAATGTCATAGTTGAAATGATACAGTATGCAGCCTTTTCAGAGTCCCTTCTTTCACTTTGTGATATGCACTCAAGTTTTTCCTCTGTGTCTTTTCATCACTTGATAGCTAAATTATTACTATTTTTTTTTTTGAGACAGAGTCTCACTCTGTCACCCAGGCTGGAGTGCAGTGGCACAGTCTCGGCTCACCAGCTCACTGCAATCTCTACCTCCTGGGTTCAAGCGATTGTCCTGCCTCAGCCTCCCAGGTAGCCAGCACTACAGGAACATGCCACCGCGATAGCTAATTTTTGTATTTTTAGTAGAGACTGATTTCACTTTGTTGGCGAGGCTGCTCTTGAACTCTTGACCTCGTGATCTGCCCGCCTCAGCCTCCCAAAGTTATAGGATTACAGGCTTGAGCCACCATGCCTGGCAGATAGCTCATTCTTTTTAGCACTTAATAATGTTCCGTTGTCTGGATGTCCCACAATTTATTTCTCCATTCACCTACTGAAGGACATCTTGATTGCTTTCATGTTTTGGCAATTATGAATAAAGCTGCTATAAGTATCTGTGTGCAGGTTTTTGTGCAGACATACGTTTTCTTTTCTCTTTCTTTCTTTTTTTTTTTTTTTTGTTTGAGACAGGGTCTCACTTTGTCACCCAAGCTGGAGTGCAGCGGTACAGTCTTGGCTCACTGCAGCCTCTACCTCCCGGGCTCAAGTGATCCTCCTGCCTCAGTCTCCTGGGTAGCTGGGACTACAGGCGCGTGCCACCACACCCTGCTAATTTTTGTATTTTTTGTGGAGATGGAGTTTTACCATGTTATTCAGGTCGGTTTCAAACTTCTGAGCTCAAGCAATCTGCCCGCCTCGGCCTCCCAAAGTATTGGGATTACAGGCATGAGCCGCCACTCCCGGCCATGGGTCAATTTTAAGGCAGGCTTCTCCTCACATAATCCTGAGATCCTATTAACTTCATTTCTCATCAGCCCACCCTTGAGGAGTGAGCACCGGGATGGAGAGATACCTGCTCTCAAGCTCTGTGCTGTTACCAGCTCACCATGTCTTTGGCAAGTCACTTTACCAACCTGGCCCTCAGGTTCTCAGCCTGTGAAATGGAGCTCACAGCACTTTTCCCACCTGAGGGATGTGGGGGAGGCCTCTGTCCACTAGGGAGATGAGGGTCATGGCTTGGCGTAGTGGTCAGGGCAGTGGTGACTGACACCAGAAACCACGGCCTGTCCCATCTGGGGCTGGGCCAGTGGTGACGGCAACCTAGGGAACCTGACTGGCCAGACCACAGGGAGAAGCGGGGTGTCACCTCTGCACCCCTGCAGCCCTGGCATCCTCAGGCCCTCCAGGACTAGCCAGTAACATGTGGCTCCTGCCCAGGGGTCTGCCACAGGGATGGAGGGAGACAGCTGTGAGCGGACACTGCAGGACTCCACAGAGAGCCCCTAGCCCAGGAGCTCCTTCAGCTCCACCTTCCTTCTGCCGCAGGCTGCAGCCAGAGGCTCAGGGAGAGGACAGGCAGTGGGGACAGGAAACCGTGAGGAAACCCCAGGCACACAGACAGCAGTCTTGCTTCACACCCCTGAGTAAAGGAGCTGGTGCTTTGGGAGGCTTAGCTCGATGGGAAGAGGGCGCACCAAAGCCTGAGGCCCCACCCGGGCCCCTCAGAGGCCGACCCAGCCAATGGGTGGGAAGAAAAATCAGCCAGGCAGGACCCCTACCCTATGCAGTGATTCCTTCATCCCCTTCTGGGGTCCTTGGGTCCTTCAGCCCCTTGCCCCCAGCCAGGTCCTGCCCCCAACAGCAAGACCCAACAAACCCATACCCCCTCCCTGCCAACTTCTATGACCGCTTTCTTTGTTGACACCACAGAAAAAGAACAGAAAGACCCCTCATCCCAAGTGCTTAGATAACATCTATTGGACATTTAAAAAAATAATAACAGGCTGAGCATGGTGGCTCATGCCTGTAATCTCAGCACTTTGGGAGGCTGAGGCGGGTGGATCACAAGGTCAGAAGTTTGAGATCAGCCTGGCCAACATGGCAAAAACCTGTCTCTACAAAAATACAAAAACTAGTTGGGCGTGTTGGTGCATGCCTGTAATCCCAGCTACCTGGAGGCACGAGAATCACTTGAACCCGAAAGGTGGAGGTTGTAGTGAGCTGAGATTGCAGGGAGCCAAGATCCTGCCACTGCTCACCAGCCTGGACAACAGAGCAGGAGTCTTTCTCAAAAAAAAAAAAAAAAAAAAAGCTCAAGGAAGGAGTCCAAGGTTCAAGGGGGCCCTGAACCCTGAACCTCAAGCTCATGAGCAGCCCCCAGGGCAGAGCCTTGGCTGATGGGTCTCTGGGTCAGAAGAGCCTGGCCTTCTTAGAGCTGAGTAGCCCACCTGGGTTACAAGACACCTCCTACTTGAACTATGGGCTCCCCTGCCACAGGTTTATCTGAAGTTGAACTTGGAGTGAAAGGCTCTTAGGATCAAAAGAGGAGAAAGTAGAGGCCTCATCTCCTACCCTTGGACAAAGCTGGTGGGTTACAGGAGCCCCAGCCTCCCAAGCCTTGGGCTATGCATACCTCGTCCCTGCACAGCCCCAGGCAGCTGGCCTGCCCTGTCCACCTTCTTCCTCTGAAATCCACCTGAGCTTGGGGAAGGGGAGAACAACCTTCTGTACTGTGATGAGGTCGGAGAGGGGAGGCTGGGCTGTGGGCAGGTAAAATCCCGGAAGCCTTTCTGCAAGAGGTAGCATGATTCAGCCAAAGGCATTGGGAGGGCACTGGGGCAAGAGTATAACAGCGTCAGGGTAAAGGCGCCTGGCATGAGTGTGCAATGGGCCGGAGGGAGGGTGGAGATCACACAGTCATTCCTTCAAGTATTTTTTGAGTACAATGAGAAAAGATCCCTTCTGTCCCCTGCCGCAAATCCCTGCAGCTGACAGTTTAGTTAGAAAGACAACGAAGACAACTCTGTAAACTCTATAGTGTGCTGACTCACCAGTCAGGAGGCTGTGGAGAAACAGCGAAAGAGGGGAGAAAGGGCAGGCGGGGCAGCTGCTGCAATGTTAGCTACAGGCCGGGCAGGTGCTGCAGGAGGGCAGGGCCAGGTGCAGGGGCCTTGCCTGGGATGCCAGGTGCAGAAGCTAGGACTTGACCATGAGAGCAGACAAAACTGAGATGATAGAAGTGAGCTTTGTGGCCAGGCACGATGGCTCATGCTTGTAATCCCAACACTTTGGGAGGCTGAGGCAGGTGGATCACGAGGTCAGGAGTTCAAGACCTGGCCAACATGGTGAAACCCTGTCTCTACTAGAAATACAAAAATTAGCTGGGCGTGGTGGTGGGTGCCTCTAATCCCAGCTACTTGGGAGACTGAGGCAGAGAATTGCTTGAACCCGGGAGGCGGAGGTTGCAGTGAGCCAAGATTGCACTGCTTCACTCCAGTCTGGGCAACAGAGCAAGACTCCATCTCAAAGAAAAAAAAAGAAGTGGGCTTTGGGGGCCAGGGGCTGCGCTCCTACCTATAATCCCAGCACTTTGGGAGGCCGAGGAGGGCAGATCACCTGACGTCGGGAGTTCGAGACCAGCCTGCTCAGCATGGTGAAACCTCGTTTTTACTAAAAATGCAAAAATTAGCTGGGTGTGGTGGCAGGCACCTGTAATCCTAACTGCTCAGGAAACTGAGGCAGGAGAATCGCTTGAACTCAGGAGGCAGAGGTTGCAGTGAGCTGAGATTGTACCATTGCACTCCAGCCTGGGCGACAGAGCAAGACTCCATCTCAAAGGAAAAAGAAAAAAAGAAGTGGCCTTTGGGGGAGATTGTCCCAAAGCCCTACATTGGGAAGGGATGGGAGAAAACAGGGGGATAGAGGTACAGCACTCAGGTTCAGCCTGTGGACCCCAGGCCAGGCCAGGCCAGGCTGGAGGCCTTCTAGAATTGGAGGGCTAACAGGGCAGGTCACCCTGGAGGGCCTGGAGCCTGTCTGAGACAGGATGGGAGGGAGGGCCTATTGCTGTGGCTGCATTTCTGACGCCAGAGGGAAACCCAGCTTGGAGGGAGCATAGAAGCCCAGGCCAAATTCACCTCTGAGCATTTGGATCCTGTGCCACAGTTTCCTCCTCCTTTAAAAAGACAGGGTTACTCTGATGCCCACCTCTTCCTGGAAGCCCTCCTTGGTTAATCCCTCCCTTCACAGGGGTAGAAAAATGAGAGTACCCATCTTTCCAAGAGGACACAGCCCTCTTGCTGAGCAGAAACTTCTGTAAGTTCTAGAAAGTATTCCCCTCCATTGACTGCACTGCCTCTATCCACACTGACCTGGATGAAAAACGCTGGCCTGTTGTTCAAGCTTCCAGGCTAGGAACCAGCAATGTGCAGGTGCAGTCCAAGGCCTGCAGGATCTTGGGACGGTGGTTTCTCTGGGCCTCAGTTTTCCTCACCGTTAAAATGGGGGGAAATGCTTGCTGCAGCTCTTCCCTGAAAGTGGAGCAGCAGCAGGTGACATCTGTGACTGCGAAATGTGTGCCAGGCGCGGAGCCACGCCCATCACACACAGCGTTGCAGGGACTCCTCTCAGTGACCTTGTGTGGAAGACACAAGGGCGGTTCCCATCTTGCAGATGAGGAAACTGAGGCTCAGCGGGGTCTGTAGGTTCCCTAGAGTCATGCAGCTGAGTGACTCCAGAGCTCCTCCTCTCAACATACCACTCTATTGTTCCCAGTAAAAGATTGCATTTAGTCCTGTTCAGCTACTCAGTCAACTAGCATTTAGATGGCGCCAACTGCATGCAGCCACTGAGTAAACCACAACTGTGATATGAGTATCTTGTGGCTGCCCAGCTAGCACTATGTTGGGGAATGTAGGGGGTGGGAGGCAGGGGAATTGCTGCTCCCCAAGAGCCTGGAGATGTGGAGAAACGGGGCTCAGCTACAGGAGACTGTGAATACAGGTTCTGCCACCAGCCACTTCTAGGTGTGGCTGCGTAACCCTGGATAAGTCACTTAACCTCTGTCTGCTGGGGTTCTGGCTCCCATAATGGTGGTTAGAACACCACCTCCTATAGGGTTGTTTCAAGGATGGCATGGCATAATAAGAACACCTTGAGGGACAGGGGTTTGGCAGAGTATACTCCATAAATTATGGCCATTATCATTATTATTATTGAGGTGGAGTCTCACTCTCTCACCCAGGCTGGAGTGCAGTGGCACAATCTCAGCTCACTGCAGCCTCCAGCTCCCAGGTTCGAGCAATTCTCCTGCCTCAGCCTCCCTAGTAGCTGGGATTACAGGTGTGCACCACCATGCCCAGCTAATTTTTGTATTTTTAGTAGAGACGGGATTTCACCATGTTGGCCAGGCTGGTCTCGAACTCCTAACCTCGTGATCCACCCGCCTCAGCTTCCCAAAGTGCTGGGATCATAGGCGTGAGCCACGGTGCCTGGCCATGGCTATTATTATTAAAATGAGCAGCTGGAGAACAGGGGACTAGTGTGCTTGGCCAGATGTCCAGCTATGTGTCCACAGCAGCCTCAGGAGTTTTCAGAGCGGAGAGCAAGTCCTCTGGCCTGGAGCAGACAGGGGCAGCTTTCTAGAAGAGGGAACCTCAGGTGCCAGGGCTGGAAGCTGGGAGCTGGGAGCTGGCGGGAGGGAAGATGTCTGGGCTGGGATGTGGAGCACGGCAGGGAGGAGGAGCACGGCAGGGAGGAGGTGCGCCTTTGAGTGCATGTGAGACAGACAGGGACAGCTGGCCCGAGGCTACCGTACAGGAGTGAACAGGTGAGCCATGAGCCCCACACTGGTTCACTGCAAGGCGAGGGGCTCCTATGCCAGGCAGAGGCCTCTGGGACACAGGAGACCCTGAAAGCTTCAAAGAGAGGAGCGCTGTAGGGTGGGGAAGGCTGCATGCCTCACTCGTGGGGGATGCATGGCCTGCAACTGACCAGGAGAAGCCCAGGTAGGCCCTGGCTGGGTTCTCCTTTGGTGCTACCCCTTGGGCCAGGATCAAGAGCTGCGGATGTTCATGCTTATGGAGCTCTTGGGACCCTCAGCCTCAGCCTGGATGCCCCCATCATCACTCCGCAGCCAGCCCACAGGGCCTCAGGCGGCGGGAAGGCAGGACCGCAGGGGCCTGTGGCAGGGCAGGGAAAGGCACAGAATGGTGTTTACATTTCTCCTCCTTCCCTGCTGGCCTGGCGGTTACACCACTGCGGTTTGTCGGCCCCAGGGAGCGCCTCCCTTACATAACGCCTGACACAACCGCCCCAAAACACACACACGGCGTCCCCCCACACCACTGCACATGCTGTCATGCCAGACTCACCCTACACACACACACACACACTCACAGAGCCGCACCTGCCACCTCACAACTCACACGCACCTTCCCACACAGGCCCTCACCCCAACGCTGCCGTCTCAGAAAGGATTTCTTCTGCTCCCACCACGTGCCACACAGGCCAGGCCACCCCCCAGTGGCTTCAGTGGCTCTGCTTCCTCAGGCCCCAGGAGCCCTGAGCCCACTGGGACCGCACCAGGCCTCTCCTGGGTCTCCCAAGTGACAGCCTCAGACTGTGGTGCCGGCCTAGGCAGTGGACGACAACAGGGGGACTTGAGAACAAGGTAGGGAGTTGCAGAAAGACCAGGGCCCAGGCTGGAGCCCCTGAGACATGGACTCCAGAAACTCAGAACAGGCGTGGGGGAGGGACAGATGGGGGACCCGGCCCCCAAGGTATTATATTTAGTGCAACATGTTACTGTGAGAACAGGCCTCAAGCGTTTAATTGCATGATGGGCTGGGCGCAGTGGCTCATGCCTGTAATCCCAGCACTTTAGGAGGCTGGAGGATGGCTTGAGCTCAGGAGTTTGACACCAGCCTGGTCAAAATAGCGAGTCTGCAAAAATATAAAATAATAGGCTGGGTGTGGTGGCTCACGCCTGTAATCCCAGCACTTTGGGAGGCCGAGGCGGGTGGATCACCTGAGGTTGGGAGTTCCAGACCAGCCTGGCCAACATGGAGAAACGCGGTCTTTACTAAAAATACAAAATTAGCTGGGTGTGTGGCGCATGCCTGTAATCCCAGCTACTTGGGAGGCTGAGGAAGGAGAACTGCTTGAACCCAGGAGGTGGAGGTTGCAGCGAGCTGTGATTGCGCCATTGCACTCCAGCCTGGGTAACAAGAGTGAAACTCTGTCTCAAAAAAACAAAAAACAAACAAACAAAAAAAACAAAAAGTAAAATAAAATAATAATATACATCAAGAAAAACGCATGTGACCCTCCCAAGAAACGTGAGCCCTGCTGTGCCCCATGTGAGCCCTGCTGTGCCCCATGCATGCTGCCTCTTCGCATTCATCTGGTGGAGATAGTCACCTAAGGCCCTGAGTAAAAACATGTTCATGCTGCAATGCTGGTAAAAGCAACATAGTGCAGAGGCTCCCTGCCCATCTCCTGGGCCTCACAAACAGAGGCGCATGCAGCCGTGTGCCAGCGCTCTAAATGCTGGGCCGGGGAGAGGACGGCCCCATTCTGTGACTGAAGCCTTCTCTGACTGTGTGTGTATAAATATTTGTAGGTAGATGCCTCACCAGATCTCTGGGATGCCTCACATAAAGTGGCAACAAGTGGTCACCTTTGCTGAGTCGGCCTGAGGAGGAAGGCTAAGGGGACTTTTCCACTTGCACGTATTGGGATTCAATGCAGCTGTTGGGGTATTCATGACAAGCAGGCATGAGTTCCAAACAAGAGAAAACAACAGGCCAGGAGCGGTGGCTCACACCTGTAATCCCAGCACTTTGGGAGGCTGAGGTGGGGAGATCACCTGAGGTCAGGAGTTCAAGACCAGCCTGGCCAACATAGTGAAACCCCGTCTCTACTAAAAGACAAAAAAATTACCTGGGCATGATGGTGGGTGCCTATAATCCCAGCTACTAGGGAGGCTGAGGCAGGAGAATTGCTTGAACCCAGGAGGCAGAGGATGCAGTGAGCCGAGATCACATCATTGCACTCCAGCCTGGGTGACAGAGCAAGACTTCGTATCAAAAAAAAGGAAAAAAAAAGGAAAAAATCAACACACGGTCCCTTGTACCAAGAAACACTGCATCTTTCCCTCTTCTGAATGGCTGGGACACTCCATCCTCTCCGTGGGGGCATGTGGCAGCTTCATGGCCCCACCATTCATGCACTGGGAGACCCTGGGCAAGCATCTTCCATTTTCTGAGCTCCATTTTCCTCATCTGTCCCATGAGAGTGAACTGGCCAGTGCCACAGGGCAGGCTGGTTTTGTTGTACACAGTTATTGACGCCCTGCGAGGAGCCAGGCTTGGGGCCTGCAAGGAGGAACATGGTGTTCTTGCTTTGAAGGAACTGACAGTCTAGAGAGGAAGACAGACGTAACCAGCCGTTGTGGGACGCTGTGATATGTGCTCTGATAAAGGCCTGGACGGGGCCTGGGTGGGCCAGCGTGGGGTGGAGAGGCTAGATCTGAGGTCGAGATTCAGCCAGGGCTGACTGCTGAGGGAAGAGGCGAGGAAGCAGGGGGTCACCAGGGGATGTCCCAGGCAGCAGCAGAGGGAAAGTAAAGGGCCAGAGTGTGAACAGCATCTCTAGCAATTCTTGGTGGTCCCGAGCAGCTGAGGAGCAAGGAGCGTGGGCAGAGGAGGGAGGCTTTTTCAGATCCCAGAGCCTCTTTGGACTTGAACAGTGGGTGGTGGGACCCTGTGTATCGTCCTAGGGCAGAGAGAGGAGTATGATCACCCAAGTGCTTTAGAAGCTTGCTCTAGAGGAGTGGTGGCCAAGAGGAGGACCGACCAGGGGGTCCCGGTTGACCAGGTGTCCGGATGAGCGTTGGGGTGGCCTGACTTGCAGAGGAGGTAGAGATAAAGGAGGCAAAGTCAAGGCCTGATTAGAAAGTAGAGTCAGGCCGGGCGCAGTGGCTCACACCGATAATCCCAGCACTTTGGGAGGCTGAAGCAGGTGGATCACCTGAGGTCAGGAGATCAAGATCATCTTGGGCAACATGGTGAAACCCTGTCTCTACTAAAAACACAAAGCTGGGCATGGTGGCGCAAGCCTGTAGTCCCAGCTACTTGGGAGGCTGAGGCAGGAGAATCATTTGAACCAGGGAATGGGAGGTTGCAGTGAGCTGAGATAGCGCCATTGCACTCCAGCTTGGCAAAAGAGTGAGACTCTGTCTCAAAGAAAAAAAAAAAAAGCAAGAAAAGAAAGCAGAGTCATGAGGTGTGGGCAACCTATCAGGGAAGGCCTAGAGGGAAGTGAGAGAAAAGACTGGGAAGCGTGCCAGGTTCTGGCATGGGTGTCTAGAGAGATGTGGTGTCACATGCTTGGGGACAGGCACAACTGGAGGGGTTGGTGTGAGGTGCATCTGGGAGGAGGCGGGTCCCAGACTGCTGGGTGGGGCTGAGAGGTGCCATCACGTGTGGGCAATGAGGCAGAGCTCAGTCCCCTCCCTTCTCCACTGGCATGTCAGTCTGCTGGATGGAGCAGTAGTTCGGGAATATTCTGGAGTCTCTTGGTCTTTGGAAGGAAGGAGAACCAGCAACGGCATCATAGGGCTATCCTAGGACCTGCTGCTGGAAGCGTCTTTCCTTCCATTATTGGCATTTTCACAGAACATTCTAGACTCACAGTGCTGTCCAACATAACTTTTGTGATGAGAGAAATGTTCCGTGCTTTTTAATGCAGTAGCTCCTAGCTCCACATGGCAACTGAATACTTAAAAAGTAGCTAGTGTGGCTGAGGAAGTGAGTTTTACATTTTGCTTAATTTTAATTAATTTAAATTTAAATGGCCACATGCACAGCTACAAACCCTAGCAGTTTGGTGGGAGCAGACCATGGGGCCTTCCTGATGCCCTTCAGATTGGGAGCCTACTGGTTAGAAGTGGAAAAATACCCCAAGATGGTAATAACAAACCAACCATAAATATTGCACTTTTTTTTTTTTTTGAGACTGAGTTTCGCTCTTGTTGGTCAGGCTGGAGTGCGATGGCACGATCTAGGCTCACTGCACCCTCGGTCTCCTGGGTTCAAGCGATTCTCCTGCCTCAGCCTCCCTAGTAGCTGGGATTACAGGCATGCGCCAACCACACCTGGCTAATTTTTGTATGTTTAGTAGAGACGGAGTTTTTCCATGTTGGTCAGGCTGGTCTTGAACTCCTGACCTCAGGTGATCCGCCTGCCTCAGCCTTTCAAGGTGCTGGGATTACAGGTGTGAGCCACCTCACCCAGCCTTTTTTTTTTTTTTTTTTTTTTTTTTGAGACAGGGTCTTGCTCCATCTCTCAGGCTGGAGCATAGTAGTGTGATCACGGCTCTGCAGCCTCAACCTCCCAGGCTCAAGCAACCTCCCACCTCAGCCTCCCCAGTTGCTGAGACTATAGACACGCTCCACCATGCCTGGCTAACTTTTTATTTTTCATAGAGATAGAGGCTCACTACGTTGCCCAGGCTGGTCACAAACTCCTGGGCTCAGGTAATCTTCCAGCCTCGGCCTCCCAAAGTGCTGGGATTTCAGGCGTGAGCCACCACGCCTGGCCATAATACTGCACTTTCTCTATGTCAATTTCTATTCTTACTATGTGGGTAAAAATAACCTTGTGATATGGGTCTCAGCATTTTATTTTATTTTATTAGTTTTGAGACCAAGTCTCATTCTGTCACCCAGGCTGGAGTGTAATGGCACAACCTCAGCTCACTACAAACTCCGCCTCCCAGGTCCAAGTGATTCTCTTGCTTCGGCCTCCTGAGTAGCTGAGATTACAGGCATGCACCACCACAGCCAGACTAATTTTGTATTTTTAGTAGAGATGGGTTTTCATCATGTTGGCCACGCTGATCTCAGACACCTGACCTCCTGTTCTGCCCGCCTCAGCCTCTCAAAGTACTGGGATTACAGGCAGGAGCCACTGCGCCTGGCTGGCCCCACGGCATTTTAAAAATGAAATCAAGGCACAGAGAGCAAGAGCAGCTGGCTCATGGTCTCACTGCTGGAGGATGCAGAGCGAGGCTGCGAGCCCCGTCTGGCCACTCTGCTAGTCTGCACATAGTTTCTTCTGTGGGACCCTGAGCAAGGTGCTATCCTGGATTTTTCACATGTGGTATCATATTTTCACTCACAAGGGGGCTTAGTGTCCGAAGAACTACATCATCAGCCCCATTTTCATAGATAAGAAAACTGAAATTCTGGCTGGGTGTGCCATGTTGGCCAGGCTGAGTTCAAGACCAGCCTGGCCAACATGGCAAAACCCCCTCTCTACTAAAAAATACAAAAATTAGCTGGGTGTGGTGGCGCGTGCCTGTAATCCCAGCTACTTGGGAGGCTGAGACAGGAGAATCACTTGAACCTGGAAGGTAGAGTTTGCAGTGAGCCAAGATTGCACCACTGCACTCAAGCCTGGGCAACAAAGCAAGACTCTGTCTCAAAAAAAAAAAAAAAAAGAAAACTAAAATTCACATTTGCTCAAAGTCACGCAGGTAGGAGGCAGCACTGGGCTGAGATTTGAATGAAGGCCTATGGGAGCCCCTGCTTGTAACCCCTCCTGGCCAAGCCTTTCCACAGCCTTCCCAAGCCTCCTCCGGCCCCAGCACCTGCAGCAGCTCTGGACCCACAGGGCTGTTGTTAATAAGCTCCTGCTTGTCCATCCCATGGACTCTCTGAGCCCTCTCTGAGAAGCCTGCTGGATGAAACATCCAGGGACCATCCACGCTGAGGCTCTCGACCAAGAAGGATTTGGGTTTGCTTTGGTGAGAATCGATAGCAACAGCCATATTGGCACAGCCCACGCTCATGGAGGTGTCCTGGGTTCTTTCTTTTCCAAATTCTATGTAGAGACCCAGAAACTGGCAAGTCTCCAGAGTGGTGCTCCTACCCCTTCTCAACCTGTTTTCTCATCTGTAGAATGAGTGGGCTACACTAAGTCAGTGGGTTTTGTTTGTTTGTTTTTTGAAACGGAGTCTCACTCTGTTACCAGGCTGGAGTGCAGTGGCGTAATCTCGGCTCACTGCAACCTCCGCCTTCTGGGTTCAAGCAATTCTCGTGCCTCAGCCTCCCTAGTAGCTGAGATTACCGGCATTTGCCACCATGCCTAATTTTTGTATTTTTGGTAGAGATGGGGTTTTTGATGGGTCGGTCTCCTGACCTCAAGTGATCTGCCCACCTCGGCTTCCCACAGTGCCAGGATTACAGGTGTGAGCCAACACACCTGGTGGTCAGTGGTTTTTAAACTTTTTTTTTTCTCTTTTCTTTTTCTTTTTATTTTTTTTTTATAGAGACAAGGTTTCACCTTGTTGGTCAGAGTGGTTTTGAACTCCTGACTTCAGGTAATCCACCCACCTCGGCCTCCCAAAGTGCTGGAATTACAGGCGTGAGCCACCACGCCAGGCCTTAAACTTTTTTTTTAGCATTAAAATTATTATTATTTTTTTATTCTTATGACTTTTAGAGACAAGTTCTCACTCCGTTCCCCAGACCAGAGTGCAGTGACATGATCATAGCTCACTGCAGCCTTGAACTCCTGGATTCCGGCGACTCTCCCACCTCAGACTCCCAAGTAGGTGGGACTAAAGGAGATTACCACCACTTCCGGCTAGTTTTTGTTTCGTTTGTAGAGATGGGGTTTTGACATGTTGTTGCCCAGTCTGGTCTCCTGCCTGTAATCCCAGCACTTTGAGAGACTGAGGCGGGCAGATCACTTGAGCCCAGGAGTTCAAGACCAGCTTGGGCACAATGGTGAGACTGTCTATATGTTTTTTAAAAAGCTGGGCACGGTGGCTCACACCTGTAATCCTAGCACTTTGGGAGGCCAAGGTGGGTGGATTACCTGAGGTCAGGAGTTTGAGACCAGCCTGACCAACATGGTGAAACCCTGTCTCTACTAAAATACAAAAATTAGCCAGGCATACGGGCAGGCGCCTGTAATCTCAGCTACTTGGGAGGCTGAGGTGGGAAAATTGCTTGAACCCAGAAGGTGGAGGTTGCTGTGAACCAAGATCGCGCACTGCAGCCTGGGCAACGAGAGTAAGACTTGTCTCAAAAAAATAAAAAACCCCAAAACAAAAACAAACAAAACCACAGATAAGGCAGGACACAGGCTACCTTGGAATGAAATCCTGGGGGGTTTTTCAAAGGATCAGGGCTTTATAGACAGTTGGGAGTAAAGCAGGAAGAAAGGGGTGAAGAAAGGCAGCCTGGGGTATTTGAAGGAGCAAAGCTTGGATTCCTTTGGATTCTCCCTTAACAGTCCTTCTCTGAGCTCAATTTCCTCATCTTTGAAATGGGAATAGCAATAGGACCTTGGTCTTGGGTTGCTATAAGGACTTTGTTAACCTATGTAAAGCTTTTGTATATAATAGGAGCTCTATAAATAGCAGCTATTAAAATTGTTAAGGCATTCTGACCTGGAGAACTGTGAGCTTGGGCCAGGGGAGGAGGGGCAGCAGAAGGGGATGAAGCATTCTATTAATAATAGCAGCCAGCTCAAGCTCCTCAACACACCACCTCCAGGCCACGGGCAAGGCACTTTGCCTGTATTATCTCACTTAATCTTTATAACAGCAACAATGGATTAATCCAGTTTTCAAATGAAGAAACTGAGTCTCAAAGAGGCTGTGAACTGTGCTTGAGGTCACCCAGTGAGTAACTGACAGCACCTGAGGATCCACTGCCCCCATCTGACCCCAGAGTTCCAGCTCTTTCCACATGTGATAACCCTTTGTGCTCTGGGGTAAAAAAAAATCTTTTTTCGGGAGACAGAGTCTTGCTCTGTTCCCGAGGCTGGAGTGCAGAGGTGCGCTATCACTCCCAGCTTATTTGTTAAAGAATATTTTGCAGAGAAGGGGTTTCACCATGTCACCCAGGCTGGTCTCCAACTTCTGGGCTCAAGCGATCCTCCCGCCTGGGCCTCCCAAAGTGCTTCGATTACAGGCATGAGCCCGGCCCTTCGTTGCTCCTTCTTCAGGCGCTTTCTGGACCTTACGTGTGGTCAATTTCCCTGACAGATGCTCCCTTAGTATCTTGTCCTTCCCTTTATGGCCTGGATTTCAGTTTGTGAGTGTACTTTTTGAAAAAACTAAGATGGGCTGGGCGCCATGACTCATACCTGTAATCCCAGCACTTTGGGAGGCCAAGGTGGGTGGATCACCTGAGGTCAGAAGTTCAAGACCAGTCTGACCAACATAGTGAAACCCCATCTCTACTAAAAATACAAAAATTAGCCAGGCGTGGTGGTGTGTGCCTGTAATCCCAGCTACTCAGGAGGCTGAAGCAGGAGAATCACTTGAACTTGGGAGGCAGAGGTTACAGGGAGCCGAAATTGTACCACTGCACTCCAGCCTGGGTGACAGAGGGAGATTCCATCTCAAAAAAAAAAGAAAAAAAGGTGTATGTTCACACATGGACTTGTACACTTGTGCATAGCAGGATTATTCAACATTTAACAGTAGCCAAAAGGTTGAAACAACCCAAATGCCCATCCACTGGAATATTATTCAGTCATAAAAAAGGAATGAAGCATTGATTCCTGCTGCAACATGAATGAACCTTGAAATCATTATGCAGACTCCCTGAAGGCAGGAATAACACCTGTCAGCTCCCCTCTCTTAGCCCAGGGCAGGCATTTACTAGACAATAGAGAACTCTCTGTGGGATGAATGAAAGGGCAGGGCCAGGCCAGCACACTCAGCTCCTGCCCCACTGCTGTATGGGCTGAATGTGGGAGCCACAGAGGGGGATCTGCCTGCAAGTCTGAATCCCCCCCAGCTCTGGCCCTCAGCAAAATATGCCTTCCACCCTGCAGCGTTCCCGACTTCCATCTGCATAACATGTGGCCCTGGGTCTGTCAAGTCCCACCCAACTCTGGGACTTAATATCGGTCTGGGCATCTTATAGGTACTCAATAAAGTCCTGGCACATTGGCCTGGTGGGAGCTGAAGCCTCCACAGCTGCCAGGCCAGGGAGAAACCACCAGGTAGCAGAAGATCACGTGGCCACAGGCCTCAGCCAAGTTCCTCTCCCCTGACGTGCACCTCCCTCTGCTCAGGTTATTAGTGGTGCAGGGGAAACAAACAGCAGGTTTCCAATTACCCTGCAGCCCCTTCTCAAGTGGTGCAGGACTCAGAGACGGCCCGCCTGCAAGCAGTCACCACGCCAGCAACCACTCACCACGGGGGCGGAGGTGGGATTTAATAAGACAAGGCCTGGGTCTGCATTTCAAAGGCCCAGGTTCGCTCTCCCCATAAAAACCAGTGCTGACCCCCGTGGAGGGGACACCGGGGGCCCCACTGCCGGGCCTGGCCCCCTGCAGAGGGGTCACCGGGAATTCTGTGTTTCATCAAATATTGCTGGGCCATGGAGTTTTATTTGAAAATAATTTTAATTAGCTGGAAACTAGGAGTTTAATAAATGGAAAACAGAGAACTTTCCAAGGCCACAGCTGGGAAACACTTGGTTTTTTAAAAATTCCGCCTGGCGTCCCAGACCAGCTAAGCACCCTGACACGAGGGCCGGAGGAATCCACAATAAAAACAAACCTTATTTTTAGAGAAATATTTTAAACTTGGGTTCAGCGAACTCAGGAGTTTTCTGGTCTGTCTCGAGTCCTTAATATCTTTCCTTCTATTTCAGAGCTGCCTCTCGCCCCAGAGGGCACGAGAGCTGCTATCTGACAGGAGCTATTTCTGCCCAGATGAAAATAAAAGGCCCCCTCCCCCTCCCCCCAGAGTGAATTCTTTCTAAAAATGTCCCTGCAGACTGCCAGCGGCACCGAGGCTTGTCCTTGGCAGGTGTGCCTAGCAACGGAGGTGAGTCTGGGGTCCCTGCAAGCTGGGGGCCCACTGGCCGCCCTCCCACCCGGCCCAGGCTGGCCTGCTGCTCTGCAGGAAGCGGATACCAGCCTGGCGGTCATTTCTGGGTTTTGAAAGCAGTTTTTAAACTTGAAAGAGCCAAGCTAAAAAGGTCGGCTTTTCCTCCGTAGGTGTTGGTAACACCCACACCCACATACAGACACACCCACACGCACACCGCAGCAGACACAGCCAGACCCAAACACACAGCAACACCTACAGCTGCTCACCCCCCACAGAGCCACACAAATACCCACACACAGCAGCAGCTACACACAGGCACACCCAAACCCACTCCCATAGATACACACACACACACACCCCTATGCATATCCGCGTACACACCTAAACCCCACCTCACAACAGACACACCCACACCCATACATACCCCAAAGACCCACATACCCACCCACACAGAACAGACATACCCAAACCCACACCAGCACTCACACACATACACACACACACACACCCCTGCATACACACCAACCCACACATCACAACACACACCCACACCACACACCCCAAAGCCCCACATACCTACATAGCAACAGATACACCCAACCCCACACCAGCACTCAGACACATACACACACACACACACACACACATCCAAACACAGCCATACCACAGTGAGCCACACCTCACATCCCACAGACCTACATACCCACCCCAGCCTCCGCCTGCAGAAGCACACGGATCCACACACCAGTACTCCCCTAGGGCGACACTACACCGCAGACCCCTGAACACCTGCGCACGGAGCAACACCCACAAACCTCTGCACACCCAGACAGAAAAGGACACAGGAACATGTACTAACACACTTCCCAGGCAGGCGCACCCCCCACCACACACGTGCACGCATACGTGCGCGCCCGCGCGCGCGCACACACACACACACACACACACACTCTTTCAAGGTCTAGCAAAACCCATCAGAAGAGGTTGTGCCCTGGAGGGGCCGAGGCTTACTGCCGCTCCGCTCCCTCCCGCCTCCTCCCTGCCAGGCTCGGCCTGGGGAGGCCTGTCCAGCCGCCGGGCCCCGCCCTGCCCCAGCCCCCGCTCTTCTCCTCCCTCAACCGCGGCAGCAGCGGCACAGAAATGGAAATGCCCTGGATGGCCACAGCTCTGCACATCCCCCGGGAGTGTGGACAAGAAAAAATAAACACAATTAGAGTTCACGACAATGGGCCCCTGATGGAAGGTAAGCCCGGCCAGCCTCTATCTAAGGCCTGTGCCGGCTCCCACGAACTTCCAAGGCCGAGGAGGGTGCCGACACCCAACTTCCGGTCTCAAGAAAACTTGGTGAGAGTCACATCCGCCCTCACTTGTCACCACAAGCAGAACTGAAGGAGAGCGGGTGTCTGGGGGCGGTTCCATTCTGAGGTTCAGTGCTCTCCAGCGGGCTTCTTCCCTGCACGTGCCCACGCTGGGGTTTTCTGAGCCCCCCCCCCCCCGCCCATGCAGGTTTAGCACCGAGCCTACTAGTGCCAGACCAGGCTGGCGGCCCAGAGCTCCGCCGGCTTGTTTTCCGTGCGTCGGGCCCACCAGGCCTGGCTCTGTCATCCGGGGTCCTGAGCCACTGCAAGGCTCACAATCCTCCATCTATTCCCTGGGGCTGGTGCACAGCTCTAGCTTTCTGAATAGTTTTTTTGTGCGTGCTTTTTTTTTTTCTTTTACACACTCAGCAGTAGATTCAGACAGCATGAGGGGTGGAAACTGTGTATGTGCACACATCCTTTCTCTGAAATAATTTAGAAGGTGGCACACACTAATTGGGCTGCTTAAAAAATACCTTAGCCTTCAGACATCCTGTGGAAATGCCATGAAGATATTCTAAACATCATCACATTCTGAGCTCATTTTCACAACTGACTACGGAGGAATTTTCTCCGGCAGTTTCTAAGTGTAACTCGGTCTTGGAGCCGACAGTCCATCATGGGAATTTTAGTTTGTTATTACTTGCAATCTTTACTTCTGTTTCCTTAATTTACAAGAAAACTTTCCTAAGGGTGATCAAGCAGTGGTAGAGTTTTGTTTGCTGTTAATTTCCAGGCGCTGCAGAAAGACAATGCCCTAGTACCCTCCATTGATCTGCAGCGAGAGGAAATTTCTGAATGATCCCCCCTAGCTTTGCACGCTCCACTGGGTCTGCGATACAAAACTTCAGATCCTAACAGTTGGGCTTTTCAAACAAACCCGTTTTTAAAAATGAATGTGGCTTACCCCAACATTCCAGCTGATCAAAAGTACTTGTTTAGAAAAATAAGTTTAGGAATGAAGTGGAAACAAGGCCTTTGAAACGCAGCTTAACCTAAATAGCACCACATTTTAGACTTTCTCTCCCCACTGCATATTCTTTATGCTGTGGGGGCCGGGGAGCCTGCAGTCTTCGCCCCTCCTGAGCCCTCCTTGGCCTTGGGCTTCCCCTCCCCCGCTGCTGAGGCCTTCAGCCAGGGGCTGGCATCCGGGAGAACCTTGAAACTGTTTCCCATCCCCTTTGGCAGCGCACAACAAGCACCAAAACGCTCCAGTTAACACCAGTGCAATCATCGTTAACGTGAAACAGCTGCCCAAGGCCTGGCTTATCCTCCAGACTGCCCCCTCCCCTCCAGGCTCAGCTGTGAGTCACCAGAGACCCGGTTAAGGCAGGGCCCGTGAGGGAGCGGGGATTCGAGGATTGTTGATGGAGCCCAGCTGTTGTAGATGAGAGAGCAAACTATTGCTAAATCTCTTACCTACTTTGGAAAAAGTGTCTGAATTATGGGTATGGGGGGCGGCGGTGGAGAAGTAAAAAGCATGAATTATGAACCCGATTTAAGTTTCTAAAGTGATTCTTTTAAAGTTAGAAAGAACCAGAGTCACTACAGTAAGGTTTTGTTCAACTGTTTGTGAAATCAGCAGGCAAATCAATGTCTTCTTTTCCTTCCTTTTTCTGGAGACCTGGGTTGAATTTGCTCTCTGGGCACTTAAGTCCTCTAAAGCACAGACATGAAGTCTTTTTGCATCAATAACTTGTATGTGTTCATTCCCAGAGGAAGTTGTTCGCATAAGCAAACATCACCCAGATATAAGTTTAACCTGTTTAATCTTACCCTCCACCCTGAACAAGGACATACCAGGCTTTCCAAAATCCAGGCAAAACTCCAGTTCTCCGACCCAGAAAAAGCCTGGCCTCACTCTCCCACCTCCAGCTCAGCACTCAGGCCTGGCAGGCCACCGGCTGCAGAAAAGATCCTCCTCCCCTTCCCCACCCAAGCAGTTCTGTTTCCCAGTGAAAAATCGGACCTTCAGCTGCTACCACAGCCACGTGATCCACTCGGTGACTCACAGGCAGGCCACACCCCTTCAGGCCTCCGGGCCAGGCCCTGCCACCAGCCAGCCAACTCTGGGATGCATCTTATTACCAAAGGGAACAGCTAACGAATGCCCTTGACAGTCCCAATAATTACTTTCAGTTAGAACTTGCTTATAAAATATATTCAGGCATGAGAGGACGCAGGCTCTTCTGAACTCTGGCTCTGCCAGCTCTCCAACACCCACCCATCCCAAGACCTGTGAGTGAATGCCTGCTGTGGTTAGATGGGGGGAGCTAGAAAGCCAGACATTCCTGTTTAAAAAGAAAAGCTCTTGCACGTTAATACCTTTTTTCCCAAAAGTTTTATTGGGGGAAAACTACAAAACATTTACAGTACAATGTTTACAGTCACAATTTGTAGTGAGCTGATTCCCCAAAATATATTACAACTCAGGTTGACTTATCTTGTTACATTCAAAAGCCTACTTCTGTCAAAGTAGTCCAGAGAGTACATATAGTGCTCCAACTGTACCTACGTACAAACTAAAGCTACCGCCCATTCATCTGCTGTCCAGGAAAGCTTAGGAAACATTCCTGCCTTTCTACACGAAAAAAAAAAATAGTACAAGTTTTGGAATTTTCTGTTAATTAAACAAGGCATATTCATGTACTACATACTTCACCACTAAGAGGCGGTCGCTTCACTTTATATCTATATAAAAAAAGTGGTAAAAAATCTTTTCCTTTTGTGCAGTTGAACCCATCCTACATTCAGATTCTCTCAAAGCACTAATAAAATACTTATTTGGTTGAGGAAGATTTAAGGCAAGTTCGGGCCCTTCCAAAGGCACTGTGAGACTCCCCCCGACTCCCCGATATTGCTACATGTCTTTATTCTCGAGTATGTCACAGTAGAACTGGTGGAATAAGCAAACACTTTTTTTTTGCTAGTTTATAAAGTTGAAATTAGAAAACCATGCCACATCTCAGCCTGATTGCAAAGTATGTGGTCACTTTTTTCGTTTAAATTGGATGGGCTACAACCTTTATACATTCTAAGAAAACTCATAGGATGTTCCTCAAACTACTTCCACAGCATCAAGATAGATTTCTGTCAAGAAATCATGCAATCTTTCAAAATTTACGTAAACAAGAAAAGAAATTAATGAAATAAATATTACATACAATCTCTTAAATTAAGAATTTTGTACTCATTTACAATAAAATAACCAAGTGAAGTTACAAAAGGCATATATTACTGTGAAAAGAACATACACTCCACATTTTGCCGATTAATAATGGCAATCATAATTTAACATAATAAAAGAATATATATCTATTGCTTTTCATCATACTTGATAAATACAGTATGAACAAAATTTTCAATGTATACTTTTCACAAGATAATAAATAAGTTAAATAGTTTTTTTCATATTGAGTTGTGGTGCAGTGGTGCTAATCAACTCAAAACAGCTAAAAATTCAGCAGTTATTCTCCAACAATTACAAAGTAAGCTCTGCCCAAGGCTTCCAGAGGGAGCAGACAAAATGGTTCTAAACTAAATATCCACTAAGTGGTGGCAATGAAACCAGTAACCAGTATGGACCTTTGGAATGCAAGGGTTTTTTTTTTTAACCCCCATACATATATAACTCTGTTAAAAAACAAAAAAAACACCACCTACGGGCTGAGGGATAACTATCAAGGCATATTCCTGGCAGAATACTGGATTCTAAAAAGCTTAGTTTTAGCAAGGTGGTGGCTGGCTAGCTTGTTTACACCAGTCTGAGACAAACAATTAGGAACTTCTTCCAAGAGGAGAGTTCCCACATCTGGACTTAACTAATGCTGTTCAAGTGAAGAGATGGAATGGTGCTTGATGGCTGCTGGTGCTGGGTTGATTTTTCCTGAAGTCCCAAACTCATCGGAGTCCTAAAAAAAGTTTGTGTGTTTTTTTTTTTTGTTCTACTCGTATCACAACTGTCCTGTTGTGAATATTTTGTTCAATACAAAAAGTTCGTCGACATTTTTGCTCAAAAGAATTCAACTTCGTAATAAAAATAAAAAACAAAACAAGAGGAAACCGAAAAAGGAGGGGTGGGGGCCCCTCCCAGCACAGAGTTCGAGTCCAAGTGCTGGTCGGGCTTGCAGTCTGCCTGGGGCCCATGTCACCCTCCACACTCCCGTGCCCCCAGCAGGGGCGAGATGGCGAGGGGTGTCCTCCAACATCTCTGAACCGCCTTCCCTTCCTCCTCACTGGCGCCCTCTTGCCTCAGTCGTCGGAGATGGAGAGGCGGCTGAAGATGGGCAGGCGGCGGCCGGGGTCGAGGCTGGGGGACTCGGAGCCGCTGAGGCTGCCGGAGCTCAAGGAGCCGCTCAGGTAGCTGTCGCGGTCCGACAGCGAGTCCGGGGGGCTGGGGGGCGCGTCGAACACCGGCGAATCGGACAGGCGGCGCGGCAGCTGGAAGCTGAAGGGCGGCGAGGGAGGCGCGGCGGCCCCGGCAGGGAGGGGCGCGCTGGGCGGCGCCGGGGGCTGCGCGGGGGGCGCCAGGCCCTGCTGCTGCTGCTGCTGACTGCGGTAGTAGGCGGCGGCGGCCACGGCGGCAAAGTTGTGGGTCTGGATGGCGAGCGGCGTGATGAGGCTGCTGAGCTCCGGGCCGAAGGCGAAGGCGTTGTTGGCGCAGGAGGTGGACGAGCAGGCTGCGCAAGGGGGCCCCGGTGCCAGCAGGTCCTCGGCGCCCCCGGTGCCGTAGAGCAGAGCGGCCGCAGCTGCGGCCGCCGCGGAGGCGCAGCACGTCGGGGCGCCCGAGGGCGTGGAGGCCGCGGAGGCAGAGGAACAGGAGGAGGCGGAGGAGGAGCAGGACGAGGCCGAGGAGCAGGAGGGCGGCGGCGGCGTGCGCGATGTGGGGCTGTCCAGCAGCAACGGCGACTCGAGGCCGCCCGGGGGCTGGTGGTGGCCCGACGGGAAGCCCGAGAAGCTGAGGCTGTGGTGCAGCTTGGGCCGCGGCTCCCTCGGGAAGCCCAGGTGCAGCGCGTCCCGCGTGCCGAAGGCGCGCAGGTCCCCGGAGGCGCCCCCCGACGGCGCGGGCCGCCGCTCGTCCGCGTTGTGGATGAAGTGGCAGCGCGGTCCGTAGGGGCAGAAGCCGATGGTGTGGAAGGTGCGGCACAGCTCGGTCTTGTACTTCGGGTGGCGAGTCAGACTGCGCAGCTCGTGGAAGCCGTGCGCGAACTGGCACTTCTCGCCGTACTTGCACGTGCCGCTCTCCTCGAAGGGCCGGCACAGCTCGGTCTTGTAGCGCGTGGAGTTGATCTGGGAGCCGCCGCCCCCCTTCTGCTGCTGCTGCAGGTGCAGGAGGTGCTGGCTGCGGTCGCCGTTCTCGCTGAACGAGCGGTCCCGGAATTTGTTCTCCTTGTTGAGCAGGGCTGTGCCGCCGCCCCCCGACGGCTCCTTAAGGGCGCCGTAGGAGGCCGGGCCCCCGGCCGCCACGCTGCCGCAGCTGCCGCCGTTAGCGGCGCCCGGGAACTTGGGTGAGCAGCTGCCGGGGCTGGGCGCGGGGTGGGCGAGTGCATGCAGGTTGCTGGCCGAGTGCCGTCGGAGGAAGCCCGGCGCGAAGCCCGAGCTGGGGGCGGCAGTCACGGGCGTCCCCACTGCTTTCTTGTCCAGCATGTTGTTCAGGTTGAGGTTGGCCAGGGATTTCTCCGTCTGCCAAAGGGAGGGGAGCGGGGAAGGGATGAAAAACGGAAGGGGAAGACTCCGGGCGAGCTGCAGAGGAACTCCCAGCCTGATTCTTTCCTCTTTTTTGCCCCCCTCTTGGCGGATCTCGACTTGGCCTCCACCCTCCCCACCCATACACGCGCAAAAGCAGCAAGATCGCGCTGGAAGGAGTGGGAGAGGGGAGGACGCCCACCGTGGGCCGCGCTGGGTTTCGACACGTGATCCTCCGCCCCGAGCCGCCGAGGTGGGCGGCGCGAAGCCCGTCCGGGAAGCCCCGGGCAGCGTGGCCGCGGTCCGCAGTGGAGAAACTCAAAGCGACAGCGGCGCCCTCCCTGCCGCTCTCCCCGCCTCCAAGGCGCTCGCACACTCTTTTGCAAACCCTGGGACTTTCCCGACCCGAAAGGCAGGGCGGGAGGGGGGGTCCCCCAGGACCGGGGGACAGAGGCAAAGTCCGAGAACTGAACGGCTGCTGCCGGCCCGGCCCGCTCCCCTGCGTACCTTGCACAAGAAGTCGACATCGTAGAAAGCGGACAGAAGTGTGGTCGACATGTTTCTGGATCCCGCAGTGGCCGGAGCGGCAGGCAGGGCGGTCGGGAGGAGCCCTCGGGGCGGCGTGGCCGGGCTAGAGCCACGACGAATAACGGGCGAGGGGCGGGGAGAGGCCGAAAGTTTGCCGGGGGGCGAGAGGAGAGGGCGAGGGCAGCGGCGCGGCCGGCGGGAAGGTCCGGCGGAGTGCGGCTTGGGGGGAAGGAGAGAAGCTAGGAGCGCTCCTCCGCGCCCCGGGGTGCCCGGCCCGCCCCCCCGCGGAGCCGACGGCAGCTCGCGGACTGCTGGAACTCGGCGGCCCGCAAGCGCGCGTCCTATATAGAGCCCGGGGAACTGCGGCTGCCGCTGGGCGGGCGCGCCGGGGGAGGGGACAGAACGCGGCCCCCGCCGGGGTCTCCAGGCAACGCCGCCCGCCGGCTGGCGGACGTCAGCCGCCTCCCGGCCTCCCATTGGCCGCCGCCAATTTTTTCCTCCGGAGGAGGGGGCGGGAGGCCTCGGGGCGGGGCCGGCGGCCGGAGCGGCGTGGAGCGCTTGGCCCCAGTGGGTGCCGCCGGGTGGCGGCGGGAAGGCACAGCTCTTCTCTTTGGGGACTGCGCGGTCGGAGAGCCCCGGTGCGTTTAGTGTGGCCAGGATTGTGCAGCCCCGGACGTGTCTTTCCCTGCCCTGTTCTCCGACGCGGACCTGTGGAGCTTTTAGCTCCCACCTTTGGTTTTGTGCTGGGCGCGGGAATTGCAAAATGCCAGAATATCGCAACCGTCCGCGCGGCCCGGCGGGTTTGCAAAGGGTGCTCCGGCCAGGAGGCGAGGGCTCGGGGCCTGCGTCCCATCGGTGGCAGCTCTAGCCCGACTGCACGTGGAGTCGCGGTGGGGGTGGGGGTGGCCACGCGGGCGGCAGCCGAGGCAGTCTCGCCCGAGGAGCCCGGGCTTGTTTCTCCGCCCCCTCCCCGCCCAGGCTCAGTAAACAGGGCTTGAGCGCCGGGGCCTGCCGGGCAGGGCTGAGTGTCTGAGGACAAGGCGCTGGCTTTGCTAATCACATCACAAGACCTTGAGCCAGGGCCAAAGGCGCGGAGTGGCGCGGGGCGTCCCGGGCGGGGGAGCTGACTCCGAGGACAGGAGGAAGGGCCGGGAGAGCGCGCAGGCATGGAGTCGACTTAGCGCCACCCTTTCCGTCTGCTGGTCGGCTCGGCCTTCTCCGGCCCTCCAGGGCTGGGGGTGCAGCTGCCCGCCGAAGCTCCCCGCCCGGCACAGCCTGGGCCTATCGCGCCCTCCAAACCTCTTCCCTCCCCGGCCGTGGGGGCGTCGCGCCCAGCCTTCGCTGGATGAGGGCTGCAGGGTCCGGCTGAGCCAACCCGCGGCCCAGGTGGGGCTGCGCGGACACAGATGGTGGGCGCGCCCCCCTCTGTTTTCCCTCTCTCGCCAGCCCCACACCCCAACAGCTTGCGCTGGAAAATGCGCTTTGCCAGCGGGCGCCCCGCCCTCGTCCGGGTATAGAGCAGACACCCCCATCTAGTGCCCGGTGAGGCTAAAGCCGCTGACAGCCCCACTCAGAAAGCTCTGGAGTCTGGTCTAGGACACTTATCGCTTCGCGTTCATACAGGTTGCCAAAAAGCTTGGGCCTGAAGCTGGAAGGTCCAGGACCCTCTGGGGAAAGAACTAGGCCTGCCACTCAGGGATTCAAGTCCCTGGAGTGTAGCCTGCATTTCCCACTACTGTACTCCCCTCACGGCCCAGGGAGCCAGAGTCCAGGGTAAGGATCAGGAATGCTGGGCTGGAGTTCAGGCCCTGCCCCTTAGAAATCATGTGGTCTTAGGCAAATCGCATCATCTCTTTGGTACTTGGGTTTCCTTGTCAAATGAAGATCATATTCCTGCTTGACTCATCTCTCACGCCTGTCAAGGTACAAATGGTGTCTGTGAAGGTGTTTAAAAGACAAACAAGGACTAAACCATCTTTATGTATTAAACCAAATTGACAACGCATAGGGGTGGAGAAAGCCAGGCTTCTGAACTGTGGCCAGATGGACAGAGCCAGTCATGAGCACAGAGCTGTGGGGGCACCCAAATCCTGAACCTTAGGACTCAGAGCCGAGAGTACCAGTTTCACTTTTAGCGCCTACCTTACACTGGCCCCTTGACAGACCTGGGCAGCTGTAGTCTGGTTTGTTCTTTGGCAAGATGACCCTAAACATCTCACCAAATGGTGTGAAACGGCCACTTCCCTAGGCACTTCCATTAGGTAACAAGATCTCAGATACAGAACCAATGAAGCATCTCTGAATCAACATCCAAATCTGGGGTGAGTCCCAGCCAACAGCTATGAGAACACCCACTTTGTGGATGAGGTAGGATTCTGGAGGTAATATGTGGACGTGATATGGGACATGCTTGTGTACAGAGTACCTGCTAGTATAAAATTCATGATGTAGCTGCTTTTATTTCATTTTAAATGGAGAAACAAGAAGTGCTGGCCATTTCCAATGAGCTGGGCTTTGTTGGGCCAGTTTCATAATTATTCTCCTATTCTGTGGTTATCACCACATTTATGCCACCAAGTCTCTGACTTCTCACCAGCCAGGTCTTAGAACAGAAAGTGTTAGGTTGGCAACTTTCCATCAGGTGTGGGCTACACAGCTGCCTAACTAGGTAATTAGTTCAGGATCACAAAAACCACATTTGGGGCCAAGTGGTTACAAAACCACCCAGGGAATTTCCTGTTCTCTTTAGGACAAAACTTTGGACACTGAGCTGCTTTCCTGTCTCTTTCACCAAAGCCCTTTTCCTATACTTCCAATACGGCTGCTTTTTTGTTCTTAAATTCCTCTTTCTTTTAGTGAAGGGGTTTTGCTGTGTTAGGCTAGAGTGCAGTGGCATTTCACAGGCATGAACTCCTGGGCGATTCTCCCACCTCAGCCTCCCGAGTAGCTGGGATTACAAGTGTGCACCACCATTCCTGGCTTACAGCTGCGTTTTTAGTGTTAGATGGTTTTCTCTCAAAAAGAGATGAATTACATTTGAAATACAAACTTTTCTGCAGTAGGAAATGATCGTAAACTCTAACCTGCTCCTTCAGACTTTGAAACATCAGTGAAATTACTCTATGTGATCATTCACCTGAGTATTGAAAATTTTTTTTACAGACCCTAAAATCTGGAGCAACTTTATATACTATGATTGAAATGTTTTTTTCAGATCAGTAGGATGGAAAGTGAATGCGGATAAGGCTACGACCCATCCAAACTGTGATTCTCAAGATAACTTACTCTGGGTAACACTTATTCTGAAATTACAAATTAAAAATGGTGAGCCAATGAAAAACTGGACCAGCAGCAAAACGTATGCAAGAGCGCCACCTACTGGGTGTGTTAGGAAAAGGGCTGGGCTGGGCTTGAAAAGGCAGAAAATCATTAAGGTTTCTAGATTAAATCACTGCAAAGGATAAATGTGTTTAATGGCATCTTAAGTGAGAATCTTGTTACTGCCACCAAGCAAATGATAAGTAAACAATGTAGGCATGGAATACGTCATTTTCTCTGGCTGTCCTTTCCCCAGGCTCCTCCTCACAGCTGAGAGCATGGATAGACTTTCACCGGGTGGCAAAATCAGGTTTCCTAGCATTAGCATACTTTTTTGGGGCTGGGGGAGCTCTCAAATGGCTCTTTTAATAATTAGGATGGAATGTGTAGGTCACTGCAGGACTTACACATGCAGACAATAAAAATAAATTATTTGTATAAGGTTGATGCTGAATTCTCCCAGGATCCAACATTTGGAACATATTTCTGCTTTGCTAAAATGGAATAAAATTTATAAATCTGACCAAATGGGCTGTCTGCCAACTAATCCATCCCCTAAATAGAGCCAGAAAAAGGGAGGGGGGAGGCATCATGTGTGTGCTAAAATGTAGTCCCTTCACAGAGAATGCAGGGCAGCTATGGCAGGACATTAGAGGCCTGCGGGATGAAAAAGACTCATTCAGGCCTGCAGGGACTGGGGACAGAGTAAATCTGCACCTGAGTCGCCTCACTTCCTACAGTAGCAATAAAGTGGGCTGCCCTGAATGAGTGAACTGAAGAAAAGTTTCTCTGTCAGAAGTGACAGAAACCTGGACTCACAGAAGTAGGGGAGGCATGAAGGGGATAAAATTTTTCAATTTATGTTCAACATGTTTCCTGCAGATTTAGTGGAGGAATAATCCACACATATGCCCAATCCAATCCCCCCAATTTTCTTTCTTCAACATGCTGCTTCTGTTCTTGGAAGAGTTAACTGCCTTGCTTCTGCAGGAGAGTCCGAAACACTGAGAACTAGTGTGTCTTCCCCTTCCTTTCCTTCCAGAAAGGCCAGCAGCCTCAAGCAAGCCAAAGTCCTTTCCTTTTGAATGCGTAGTCTTGTGAATTCTACTGTCTTCACAAACTCAGCAGCTGGGGGAAGCTCTCCGAAGAGCTGAGACAGGAGGCGGCACTGCTCTGACACCATCCTTTGAAGGTGACAGAGCATCTCAGGGCTTGGGGGATGCCAGCCAGATGTGGAGAGGAGAGAGAAGAGGTGTTTGCAGAGGTATTTCACAAAGATCAGGGTCTCAGCCCAAAAGTTGACTGCTTCTTTTTCAAACAGGTAGTCTTCTTCCACCTAAATCAGATGAAAACGCTGAAAGTCAGTCTTACAGGGAATGATGACAAGCCCCAGTCCAGACCAAGAAGTGCCCTGCCAGATGCAGGCGAGGGTCCCCTCCCCCACCTGACAGAGGGCGCACTCTCGCCTGTCAACACCCATGTACACACACCACTTGCAGCCTTGAAGGTCACCTTCTATTTTCACTCACTGTGTTTCTCCACCAGAGAGGAATTTTTTCCCCAGACTTAACATGACCTTGGATAAAGATGTGTTTGTGGTTCAAAGTCAGGATACTTTGGGGGACTGATGCTGAAATGAGACTTCAACAAGGGAGTGGGCCCTAGAACTTAGGGTGCAGCTGGAAATTGGAGAGGAGGGAGGGAAGGTAATCTCTGCAGCAGGCCAGAGAGGAGGGAATCACCACACACAGGACACTAGGCTGCGTCCTGTTTTTATAACACTGTGATTCTCAAGGTCATTTTATCAGACCCTTTATCATGTCTCCACATTTCTCATAAACAGGGACAATGCTTTTTGAACCCTTGGCCAGCTGGGGATGCCACGAAGGCCAGCTGAGTTAGACGCTGGTGGCAATGAACTTTAGTTCTCAGGATGCTTTTGCTGCCTGTCTTCATCCTCAGTTTTCCTATCTGTGACTGCACCCACCTTAGAGGGGGCCAATAATTTTCTTCAAGCAGGAAGTTCCCAGCAAAGATCCCAATTCTCTGAAAATGCTTCACCCTCAGACCTGACTGGGAAGTTCCAGGCTAACTCCAATACTAAATAAGCAGTCTCCATAATGAAACTCTGTGTCCAGGGGCTTCTGAGTTCTCTCCCCTGACTAATCTGGAGGCTTACCATCAGCACCCCAGAAGTCAGCCTGAGAGTGCCCCTGTGCCTGTAGCAGCACCCAGTAGGTGTCTTTCCTAGTGGCTCCTGCTCTAAGCATGCAGAAACCCACCTTCACCAGTGGGCTGAAGCCCAGCTGAGGCTGTAGATGCTGCATCCAGCAGGTTTAGGACACTGCAACCCCACCTCCCACTCCCTGACACCCTGGCATCACCTGATGCATGCCCTCCACACAGACCACGAGGTCGTCACTCTCTCCCAGCAGCCATCCCAGCAGGATGGGCAGTCCAGGGGCCAGCTGGTCCCACTGCTGGAGTAGATCACACAGGACAGCCAGGGCCAGGCCCAGAGCGATGGAGGCATCCACCTGGCAGAAGGCAAACTCTGCAGAGACAGGAGAAAGGCAAGCAATGAATGTACCGCACAGGGCCGGCCCAGGGCAGCCTGCAGGACCCTGGGAACACAAAGGGCCTCAGGTAAGATCGCTGCCATCAGCATGGCAGGGAGGACTATTAATCACCTTCTGAATCCTGCGATCTATACTGCCGGAATGTGTTAGGGCTGAACCCACTGTTGCCATGCCCCTTAACTTAGTGTGGAGAGCAGTAGTTCCACCTGCAGGACTAGAGAGTTACCGCCCCTCGGCTCCTCCAGCGTCACTGGGAGGATCAGAGAAGCTTCCCCAGCCGGTGTCTCCTCTGCACACCCGCCGGGATTCGACTAGTTTGCCCTTTCCTTGGAAAGCAAATCTCCTGGGCACAAGACACATCCTAGAGCAGGGCATTAGCGAGCTTTTCCTTAAAGGGCCGGAGAGTCAATATTTTAGACTTTGCAGGCCTATACTGCCTCAACTCTGCTGAAAGCAGCCAAAGACAATTTGTAAACAGGTTGTGGCTTTGTTCCAATAAAATTTCATTTATGGACACGGAGATCTGAATTTCATGTGGCACAAAATATTATTTTGATTGTTTTCAACCAATTAAAAATGTAAAAACCATTGATAGCTCACAGGATGTGAAAAGCAGGTGTGGGCTGCATTTGGCTCCTATTTTGCTGCTCTGTCTTGGAGTTTTTTGCTTTTTGGACCCTTGTCTTCCTGGGTGCCTGGGCGAAGGGCACTGAAAGAGTGCAATGGGTGCAGAAAGAGGAAGCAGGAAGCCTTGGGGAAACCATTGCTCATTTTACCATTTGACCTTAGTCCTAAATATGGGTTTGGAGGGAGGCTCAGGGGTGTTGCCACTTCCCCTAATAACTCTGCCCCTCCTACCCCAGACCTGGAGGACGTTTGAAACATGGACCTTAAAGCCCACTGCACAGACAATGGACCTCTGTAGGCCCATCCTGCACCAATGCCTGTCTTTCAGTGATGCACTTCTGTTGAGCCCTGATCTGTCCCAGATCCATACCTCTAATCAGCACACAGACTTACCCTGACCATAAGCCCCTGAAGAGACTTGCTTGGCACAAAGGCAGTTGGCAGAGAGAATGGAACAGCAGGCTGAGTTCCCCACCCCCCAGGGTTACCAGGATAGCCCCACTGAGGGCCTAGTGAGTGCCAGGCCCTGATCAAGTGTTTTCTCCCCAGTCGTTCCAGCATCCTATGAGTTGGGTATGACATAACCCACTTGCACACATCAAGATATTAGAGTTGGCAACAAGTTTCAAGGTGCATGCAAAAGACAGATTTGGAAAACTGGCATCAATATTCCAGAGGTTTGGATGGTGGGATCAGGGTAGTTAGTGACCCTGCAGTAGGACTAGGACTATTCATAGGTCACACAGCAGAGCCTAGTTGCATGTAAACAGCTGAAAGAACTGATCTCACCATCTTCAGAGCCCCAGTTAAGTCCCTCAGGACACCTGGCCTTTAGTGTCCCCATTCCCCATGCTCCTTGTTCTGCAGCCTGGAACCCAGATTTAAATCAGGAAACAGAAAAGAGGAGGGGGTAAAGGTGCATTTTGGCTATAAGTCTGAGACACGTGTTGGCTGGGCTTCTACCTACAATACAATCTCCTTTAACCTCTACCTTACTCCTTTGTGCAGTTCTCAGTTGGCTGAGAATCTGTATGGAGAGGGGATACAATTAAACGGTCTTTTTCTTTTTTCCCCTTCAACTTTTCTTTCTTCCCCCCACCCGCCCTGACAGAGTCTCTGTTGTTCAGGCTAGAGTACAGTGGCATGACACCGGCTCATGGCAACCTCTGCCTCCCGGGCTCAAGCAATTCTCCTGCCTCAGCCCCCAAATAGCTGGGGCTACAGGTATGTGCCACCACACCCAGATAATTTTTTTTTTAACCTGCTCAGCTAATTTTTCTATTTTTAGTAGAGACAGGGTTTCACCACGTTGGCGAGGCTGGTCTCAAACTCCTGACCTCAAGTGATCTGCCTGCCTTTGCCTTCCAAAGTGCTGGGATTACAGTTCTGAGCCACCGTGCCTGGCCCCTTCAACTTTTAAGTTCTGGGGTACATGTGCAGGACGTGATGTGCAGGTTACACAGGTAAGCATGTGCCATGGTGGTTTGCTGCACAGATCAACCCATCACCTAGTTATTAAGCCCAGCATTCATTAGCTACTCTTCCTTATGCTCCCCCACACCTGCATAGGTGGCCTTTTCAAACCCCCAAACAATTAAAGACACACATGAGGACGAACATAGGATTCAGTACAGAGCAGATGCTCAGGACATACCTATTTATGGCTGGATATCATGAGATCTCTTCCTTTGTCCCATTTGATCTAATCTGAACTCTAACATAGAGACTGGCACCAAGAAAGCATTCAATGAATAGTAACACGTGTTACTATTGATAATGAACGCTTTGCTCCTACTGAATCCTTAATCGCTCCTGCCATTCTGCCATACTGTAAGGGAGGTATCCCTATTTATCCAACAAGGAAACTGCGTTCATAAAGGTTAGGTAACTGGTCCAAGTTTGCAGGTAGCTGTGGTGCTGGGCTAAGTCTATCTCCAGTGCACAGACTGCCCCTACCCTGCTGGGAGAAAATGGAGATGAATAAGTCAGACTTGGTTGTATCATCCTTTTTTTTTTTTTTTGAGACAGGATCTCATTCTGGTACCCAGGCTGAAGTGTAGTGGCTTACTGCAGTCTTGACTTCCCCAGGCTCAGGTGATCCTCCCACCTCAGCCTCCGAGTAGTTGTGAGTATAAGCATGTGCCAGCACATCAGGCTAATTTCTGTAGTTTTTGTAAAGACAGGGTTTTGCCACATTGTCCAGGCTGGTCTTGAACTCCTGGGGCTCAAGTGATCTGCCTACCTCGGCCTCCCAAAGTGCTGGGAATATAGGCATGAACCGCTGCACCCGGTAGGTTTATCACTTTTTTTTTGTTTTTTTGAGATGGAGTTTTGCTCTTGTTGCCCAGGCTGGAGTACAATGGTGCAATCTTGGCTCACCACAAACTCCGCCTCCTGGGTTTAAGCAATTCTCCTGCCTCAGCATCCCGAGTAGCTGGGATTATAGGTGCCTGACACCACGCC
Source organism: Cacajao melanocephalus (assembly GCA_963573385.1). Lineage (NCBI taxonomy): Eukaryota > Metazoa > Chordata > Mammalia > Primates > Pitheciidae > Cacajao > Cacajao melanocephalus. The sequence continues at coordinate 11,120 of CAUYLG010056729.1, read as the reverse complement.
CGGCTGATTTTATATTTTTAGTAGAGGTGGGGTTTCTCCACGTTGGCCAGGCTCGTCTCGGACTCCCAACCAAAGATGATCCACATCAGCCTCCCAAAGTGCTGGGATTATAGGCGTGAGCCACCGTGCCTGGCATCCCACCACTTTTTTTTATGTTCTCCTTAAGGCAAGGACTGAAAGCCCAACAGGGAAAAAGAAAATGTTATCATCCATCAGCAAAATCAGTACCTGCAGCTTAAGTGACACTCTGTTGAGTTCATAAAGAACCTATGGGGGTGACCAGAGATGCCACCAGGGAGGCCAGGCTGCTGCACTAGCCCTACCTGGCAGGACAGGTAGCTTCCATCCTGTACCATTTTGCCCATTTTGCCATGGGTCATGCTTAGGAAGGGGCAGGAGAATTGCTTGAACCCGGGAGGCAGAGGTTGTGATGAGCCAAGATCGTGTCATTGCACTCCAGCCTGGGCAACGAGAGCAAAACTCCATTTTGCCCTGAGTCATGCTTAGGAAGGAGAGTGGCGGGATGACAGGCACAAGGGAAAAGCTGGTGTGATGTGGCCAGAAGTGGGTCTAGATAGAACTCTAACTACCCAGACTCCAAGCCTGCAAGGCAAGGAGGAAAGAGGAAGGAACACTGAGATGTTCTGGGGAGGGGGGAAGGATGAGTTGGATTTAGATCTCCTGCTTGAGGGACCAGATGCAACCTGCCAAATGTTTTTTATTGACTTGCCCTGTACTAAGACAGCTCAGCCAGAACTGTCTAGACCTCTACTGGCCAAATGCCTTATGAAGGGAGGTTGGAGTAGGGAGAGGAATTTTTCACTTAAGCGTGCAGGCCAGCTAGGTTCTCACAGGCTGGCCAGTCCATCAAGGAAACAAGAAAGCAAGCAACCAAGCAACAAGTGTGTTTTAAGAATCTGCTGAGAGGCTGGGCTCAGTGGCTCATACCTGTGATCCCCAAATTTTGGGAGGCTGCGGTGGAAGGCTCACTTGACACAAGACCCTGTTGCTACAAAAAAATTTTTTAAAAAAAAGGATCTGCTGTGTATCCAAAACGATCTTGAAAAAGAAGACAAAATTGGAGGACTCACACTTCCTGATTTCAAAACTTACTACAAAGCTATAGGAATAAAGACAGTGTGGTACTGGCATAAGGAAAGACACAGATCAACACACAGAGTCCAGAAACACTCCCTCACATTTATGGTCAAATGATTTTTGACAAGGGTACCAAAATAACTAGGGGGAAAAAACAGTCTTTTCAACTAGTTGTCCTCGGACAACTGGATATACACATGTGAAAAAATATAAGTTGGACCCCTACCTCACACCATATACAAAAACTAACTCAAAATATATTGAAGACCTAAATGTAAGAGCTAAAACTAGAAAACTCATAGAAGAAAACACAGGAGTAAATCTGTATGACCTTGAATTAGGCAACTATTTCTTAGATATGACATCAAAAGCACAAGCAACATTAGAAAAACTGGGCTTTGTCAGGATGGGTGCAGTGGCTCAAGCCTGTAATCCCAGCACTTTGAGAGGCCAAGGCAGGTGGATCACCTGAGGTCAGGAGTTCAAGACCAGCCTGACCAATATGGTGAAACCCCATTTCTACTAAAAACACAAAAATTAGCCAGGTGTGGTGGTATGTGCCTGTAGTCCCAGTTACTTGGGAGGCTGAGGCAGAAGAACTGCCTGAATCTGGGAGGCGAAGGCTGCAGTGAGTGAGACTGTGATGCTACACTCCAGCCTGGGTGACAGAGCAAAATTTCATCTCAAAAAAATGGGTTTTGTCAAAATGGAAAACTTTTGTGCCTCAAAGTAACACCAAAAGAAAATGAAAGGACAAATCACAGAAGGGAGAAAATAGGTAAAAATCCTATCTGACAAGGGACTGTGTCTAAACTACATAAAGAACTCTTAATACTTAGTAATAATGAACACAGGAAAAGATGCTTAGCACCATTAACCATCAGGAAAATGCAAATCAAAACCCCAGTCATATTCCACTTCACACCACTGGGATGACCATAATAAAAAAGTTAAGTTTTGGCAAACATGCAGAGAAATTGGAACCCTCATACATTTTTATTAAGAGTGCAAAATGGTGCAGCCACTTTGGAAAACAGTCTTGCAGTTCTCCTCAAAAGATTAAACCTATGACCCAACAACTACACTCTAGGAATGTATCTAAGAGTGAGAAAAAGACATGTCTGCACAAAAACTTGTACCTGAATGTTCAAAGCAGCCTTGTTCATAAAAGCCAAAATGTGGAAATAACCCAAATGTCCGTCAACTGATAAATGGATAAATAAAATGTGGTTATAAATTCATATGATAGAATAGTAATCAGCCATAAAAGGGAACGAAAAAGCAGGTGGTCTAGGTGGGAAGGTAAGACAAACACTCAGACAACAGCAGGGCCATCAGGTGCTCAATGGAGTTGTCCAGATGCCAAGAGTTGTGGGAGCTGGGGGTTGGTGAGAGGAAGACGTCAGCGTGGGGAATAAATCATCTCCAAGGCTGTTCTTCCCACCAGCTACACTGCTAGGGCAAGATGAAATATGCCCTAGAATCTTCCTGGAGTGGTTCAAATAGGTGAGGTTTGCTGGTACACACTTATGTCTATGTTAGGCCTGCATAAGGGGGATTAACATGTAGTCATTTGGAATCGTGTTGGAAATGCAACAGATCAGCATTTAGAATTGGTTAATCTGGTGCCTTCTATCCTTGTGAATGGATAACTCAATGGGACTGCAGAGGAGGGAAGCAAACCAGACGCTTCAGGGATGCTGCAGTACAGCCTTCCTCTTGCTACTGCCCCAGCCACATCAGGGCTCCCCATCCGGCAGATGCTTAGCTATCAGAAACCCTGTTATGTGCCGATACTCCCTGGTGCTTCTGCTCTGCCTTCACGAAGAGGTCGCCCTGTCTCCCATGGCTGGAGGTGACAACCCAGGCCTCATGCAGTGTGCCGGCTCCACTACAAATCACAGCCTCTCATTTCTCCAACTAGAGGAAGTGATTATTAATTTCTAGGCAGGTAGACAGGTAAGTCACAGGCTTTGAGGTTGCTTTCAACTGTACCGACTGAAAGATGTCAGAGTGGATGTTTTCCAGGTGCCAACCTTGAAAACGATTTCAGACCATGGATTCTGCCTTCTAGTCCTTCTCAAGAGAGGGCAATCAGCACAGTAAATGCTGTGCAAATGGCGATGGGTTGAATTCTCCCTCTCCCTAGCTCTGGAGAATCTTCCTTCACGCATCTGCAAAATCCCTCAGCCTTAGTGGGGCTGGCCAAGGTGTTGGGTGGCCCTGCCATCCAACCAGCTCACCACCCATCTACCCACTCCCCCATCAATCTGATATTTTATCTACACACAAGTATTTATTGATCACCTGTGTGTGGACAGGACTGTGTGCAACATGAGGAAAACCTCCCACTCCCTTCTCTCAGATAGTGAAGAGATGTCAGGCAAGCTGACCCACACCAAGCGTGAGGAAGCAGTCGAAGATAGTGTTTAACACAGGTGAATTATATAATGAGTAGGGGTAACGAAGGGACAGAAAGGAAAAATAAATGTGGAGGGGGGAGGAGGCGGCTTCAAAGAGAGGACACGGCCAAGCAGGGCAAGTGAGAGGACATGCACAACCGGAAGGGAGTGAGGACCCCAAGCTTGGGCCACAGGGAGACAAGCTGCCTACTCACTGAAGGGACTGTACAGCAAAGGCAGCATTTGATGGAGTGAGTGTTACTGCGCTTTCTTTTTTCTGAGAAAAAAATACACTCAGGTTTCATGAGGCCGTTTCCAGATAACTTCATTATTTCTAGTCGTTTCCATGGTCTTCTTCACTTCCCCTCAGCAGGGCGAGAGCCTGAACTTTAATTAGCCATGAAAAACAAGCTTGGTTCAGCTGACTCTGCCATTCAACTTTTCCTGGTGCTGCCAGAAGCCTCTCTTGTCCCCTGCCTTCCCTTACCCTCTACTCCTAGCCAGGGCTCTCCACCTTCCAGGGCCATCAGAGCTCAGAGCTGGGATTCCAGGCAGGGCACTCTGTGAGTACATTCATGTCCATGCCATCAAATGCCATCATTTCAACTTTACCACTGATCGCAGCTCCCAGCTGACCCCTACTGGAGACAAATGGCACAGAGGAAGGTCAGTGTCCTAAGGAATGGAGGGGAATGGTCCTCCCAGCTTCAAAGAACCCAGTAGGAAGTCTAGGTTGGGGAACATGGGTGTTTGTGGTATTAGTCTCTGTTCTTTATCTGAAAATTTAAAAAATGTCATCAAAGAAGAACCAAATGTGCTGGCCAGAGCTCTCAAGGGCAGCCCTAGTCCCAGCATGCACTGGGCCAAGTGCCAGGGCCATGTGCAGCGCCAGGAATATGGCTCACCCTCTCTCTCTGCCCTCGCCCACAGCCATCCCTTTCCCCCACTCCCTACTTGGCCATAGTATTAAGTCTAGGGGGAACTCAGACTTCACCCGACCCACGTGGACCCCTCTTCCTCCTTTTTGTTTATGTTTATTTTTTTGAGACAGGGTCTTACTCTGTTGCCCAGGCTAGGGCACAGTGGCACAATCACAGCTCACTGCAGCAACCTTCCAGGCTCAAGCCGTACTCCCACCTCAGCCTCCTGGGTGGCTGAAACTATAGGCATAAACCACCACGCCCTACTAATTTTTGAATTTTTTGTAGAGACGGGTTTTTTCCATGTGGCCCAGGTTGGTCTTGAACTCCTGGGCTCAAGTGATCCATCCACCTATGCCTCCCAAGGTGCTAGGATTACTGGTGTGAGCCACCATGCCTGGCCGCCTTTTTATTTTAAGTCTTAGAGCCTACTGTTTAAAAGAATGTATATTCGGAGGCAGAACCCAACCAAACACACACAGCTAGGGTTCTAAGCTGAGTTGTGTCAGCTAAACTGTACTCAATGGTCTCTTGCACCCCTGTCCGGACCCATCAGCAGTGTCTAGACAGGAGTGCAAAGGAATTGTTTAGTATAGTTCACATGGACTTAAAAAACAGGACGTTTCTTATAAAGATCCAATTTTCTAGCATCTTTTGAAAATTCAGAAAATTCAACTCTGATATCTCTAGGTCTGCGTTAGAAGACAGCAATGGCTACCTGGAGCAGGGCAGTGGCCATGCCTACAGAAGGCGGCTGTGCTTCCAGCCTGGGACCACCCTACTGCCTCCCACTGCGCCCCTTTCACACTCATGCTCACTTGCCTGGTTTCTGTGGCCATGTAAGTTTGTGACCCCTATGTAATGATACAACAGTACTAAGGAAGGCAACTGGCCCCAAGCCCTCCCCTTCCTTTTACAGGAGAGAATACTGAGTCCCTCAACCAAACCTCTTCTCGGTGGTCTCCCCCTACTGCGATCTGGGCCTTCCCCTCCCTCCAACTCTCTTGGCTTTGATTCACTCGCCATTCCCCGCTCTGGTGTTCCTTCTTCCTCCTTTTAACTGAAGCTGCTGGTCTGTCCCTCAGAACACAACGCAGATTCTGTGGTGTTTCTCAGCCCACTGGGACCTCTTTCTCTGCTGTATCTGCACAACGCTCAAAGATGCTGAGGGGTGCATTCTGTGGTTGAACCCCGTGTCTTTCCTTTCCCAGGATTGTTCATAAAAGCAACACTGGGTACTTCCCAGATACCACCCACTTAGCACTTGATTGTGGTCTGATACTATGCAATTTACATGTGACTTGTATTTTCCCCACTGGGGAAAAAAATCCAAGATCGCAACAATAAGGTCACATAGGTAGACAGAATTATTGTTGTCATTTTACACTCAAGGTGACTGAGATTTAGATAAGTAACTTGTTCAAGATCATATAGGATACAGGTTGCAAGTGGTAGGGCCATATATAAATCTGGTCGTATCTGACTCCAGCATAGATATCTATATATGTATATGTGTACATATATGTGTACACACACACACACACACACACACATATATATATATATATATATATATATATACACACATAGTTTTTTTTTTTGAAACAGGGTCTGGCTCCTGGCTCTGCCACCCAGGCTGGAGTGCAGTGGCATGGTCTCAGCTCACTACAACCTCCATCTCCTGGGTCAAGCCATCTTCCCACCTTAGCCTCTCTCTCTCTTTCTTTTTTTTAAGATGGCGTCTTGCTCTGTCGCCAGGCTGGAGTGCAACGGCGCGATCTCGGCTCACTGCAACCTCCACCTCCTGGGTTCAAGCGATTCTCCCGCCTAAGCCTCCTGAGTAGCTATGACTACAGGCGTGTGCCACCACGCCTGGTTAATTTTTTGTATTTTTAGTAGAGATGGGGATTTCACTGTGTTAGGATGGTCTCAATCTCCTGATCTTGTGATCCGCCTGCCTCGGCCTCCCAAAGTGCTGGGATTACAGGCTTGAGCCATCACGCCCGGTCCCCACCTTACCCTCTCAAGTAGCTAGGACTATAGGCACACCATCCTGCTTGGCTAATTTTTGTATTTTTGGTAGAGATGGGGTTTCGCGATATTGCCCAGGCTGGTCTTGAACTCGTGAGCTCAAGCGATCCACCCACCTCAGCCTCCCAAAGTGCTGGGACTACAGGTGTGAGCCACTGCACCCGGCCGAGCACCTACATTCTTGATCACTTTGCTAAGCTGCTCAAAAGTACTGAACGAATGGATGGACAGATGGATGGATGGACAGAAAGATGGATGAACAGACCGATAATTTTCTGTTTTCCATTCTTTGCCCTTCCCCACCTTGCTCAGTGCCCCAGGATGCTGATCTCTATAGACTGCCTTACCCAGGTGTCCTTGCCACCAGGCTTCTAGCTGGATTCTCCTAATGGAAAGTGAACACTGGTATACTGGAGAGTAGAATAGAGAGGAGTTGGGGGTATTTCTTTCTTGCACCCTCCCTGGAAAGTTGTGAAGATTCCAGCAGTGGCTCCATCCCCCATGCCTAGGACACCTGCGGGGCAGCCCCTCCATCCCGACTTCTGCCCTCCCGGTTCTCCCTTTCAGCCAGAGGGTGGGGAGGGCATCTCTAGATGCCTCAGCATCACGACTGTTTCCCTTCACCCATAGTTCTCAGCCAGAGGGCACACTGCTCCCAGGGTACATCTGCCAGTGTCTGGAGACACGTTTGACTGTCACAGTTAGGAGGAGGTGGTGCTGCTGGCATGTAGTAGGTAGAGGCTAGGGATGCTACTCAGCGTCCTCCAGTGTTCATAACAGCCCTACTACCCCAATCAGTGCCACAGTGCCAAGGACGAGAAGTGCTGCTGTAGGCCTCCCTCCAATCCTACACCGCCATCAACAGTCCCTTCGTGAATGTCTCTACAAGTGGTCAGTCTAGAACGCTGTTCTCTATCTGGGGTAGATGTGGAGGGGGCTCATCTCCTCATCTCCTTTTTTCTGAAAGGCATCCCCTAGTTCGCCCTTCCTCACCAGCTCCTGGGCAGACAGGGAGCCACAAGGGAGAAGCAGCCCCTTCCCAGCCACAGCTTCTGCAGAGCCCTCTCTGTCCTGAGAGGGAAATGGAATTCCAGGTCTGAAGGGATGGGATACAACATCATCATTTGAAATTTTAAAACTGCTTGAGAGAAAACCTTTTAAAATGTTAAGAATTTGCCTTTTCTTCATGTTTTAGCTATTTTCAAATGGAACAAATGGTCTGGGTTCCCCAGAGTTCCTGCAGGTCCAGCTCCCAAAGAATACAAACTCCACAGAAGTGTTATAAGCCTAAAACCTGTGACTGCCTGATGTAAACATGCTTCCTGGTGACCTATGATGAAACCAGAAATATCCTAGTAAATCTTTTGTTTTCATTTTAAAGAAAAGATAATTTCAAAATCTTTATTATTTTTAATCAACAATACATTCCAAAAGATCTTTATTTTTAAAATTAACTATGATTTTTAAAATGTGAGCCCACCTCAAATCACTGGGTAAATAAATTTTTTTCCCCTAAACTGATTTTAAAAATGGATACAACCAGTCTGAACAAAAACAGGTAAGCATTTCATGAGAGTTCTTCTCCGATAGGGACATACTTCACCAAAAAGGGGCTGATAAATTATAGCCAGTTAACAACATACTCAGCTCAAACCCTAGAAAAATACTTGCATTTGTTTACTTCACGAAACCAACAAATAAGGAATGGACTAAAACAAGTATCGCTCTCAGAAAATAGCATCTGGGAAAAAGACCTGGTTCTCCAGGGGGCTTACAGCCTGGAGCTGACCCAGCAGCCTCTAGCCCTTCAGGGTCCTTCCATTATACCCAGTTTTGAGTGCAACTCACTCCTGTTTCTTAGGCAATCTCTGGAGCTCAGCAGGAAGGGTTACGGCACCTATGGACTGAGCACATGGGCTTTGTGGCTATTCTGGGGCAGGTAACAAAGGCCAGTCCTTGGGGCCCTGGTGTGTGAAGGGACAGCAGAGCAAACAATGGGCTCTGTCCAGCCATTTTGGCCTGCATTTGGCATTCTTGCATTTGGTGATGATTCCTTTGGCCTGACCTGTGTCATGCCCTTCCTGTGCAAAGTGCAAAGCCAGTCCCTCCACAGCAGATGAGCCCCTCCCGCTGCTCCTTGGTGATTTCACTCTACAGAGCCTCCCAGAGGGTTTCATCGCCTCCAACTCTGCACAGGTGTTAAGTGCCTCGCACTTCATTCCTATCTGTGTGGCCAATCACCCCCGAGCACTCCTCCTGGACATGGCAGCACCCAGCCCTCTTCTATCTTCCCTGCCTGTGTCATGAACCAGTGAGGGAGGCTTCCACAGACTGGTAAGTGCTGGGAAACTTGAGGTCTGCCTTCCATCAGCCTCCTCTTCCTCTGCCTGGGCAGCGTTCATCACCAGCTCTGAGGACACATTCCACATTCCTCACTGACTAGCCTGGATCTTGAAACGGCTCTTTTTCTTTTCTTTGAAGTCACTTCAGTTTTCTTTAGCTTACTTCACTACTGGAACTTCCTTTTGTAGGAAATTTCTTCTCGGCCTGAGCTCCTAAGACCGACTGACTCCCTCTGAGCTCTTTGTGAAGCTTCCCTGGCCCTCAGCATCGCCTGCCTGGCTTCCCACTACCACCCTCCACCCTCTGAGCTTATTCAGAGCTTGAGGTGGGAGAGAGGAAGAAAGCAAGTAACCAATTCATTTCAACAGAGCTGTCATGAGCAAAAGGCACTGTGCTAGCCTTGAAGAACGTGCCTAGTTGAGGTACTGTAAACACAGCACAGAACTCAAGACAGGGGACTGCCTGGCTCCCAAAACACGCTGGTGGGATATGGGTGGTAGTGGTGCAGATGGTCCTGAGGTGTAACTGAAGACCAGAAATTGAACATCAGAAAAATTCCGGAAGATAATGTTTCTCTCCTGAAGACTTTACCGCCTCCCTGCCTTATACAGAATCCAGAAATTTCCCTTATTAGGCACCCCTACCTCACACCTAGGCTTTTATGGCTCTAAATAGAACAAACACAGTATATGGTAATGTAATGAGCAAATCGAGGTATGAATGACTTTTAAACTCACCATGTAATTTTAAGATTTACAGTGTTGAAAATGAAAACGCCGGCAATTTCGAAGTTTCTGGGAATTTTGTATCTTGAAAGGGAGTTTACTCCCAGCCCTCTCAAGGCCTTTCCTATCTGTCCCGGGTGGCCAACACTCCCCAGCAGCCTCCCTGGAGTGACTGTACACTTCCCAAAGGCATGGGAAACCACCTCTGATATGGCCCTAGGCTGACACCGAGTGCGGAGAAGCCTGTGGGGCAGGCAAGAGAAGGGAGGGGTCCACAGAAAACCTCTTTCAGGAACATGCCAAGGAAGAGAGAACAAGTCAGAGATTAGAAGGCAGTGAGACTCTGGGTTTTGGGCCAACTAAAAAGGAGGAAAGCTCAAACTGTTGCAGGATGGCTTGAAATGACCTGCTAAGAGGAGCATCTGAGTAGGGTTTCGGGACCCCAGGGGTCCACTGCTAGAAAACTTCCCTTCCTTTAAGCACCAGGCCTTCAGTGGAGAGGCTGGGAGAAGGGACTCCGGAAAGAAACAGGTTATTTTCTACTTTGCAGTGAATGTCACTAGTGAAGAGAATCAGACTACACTGAAAATGGCAGTACCTGAAAAAATTCACAGTAACTGACCCCACGAGTCATTTTGTTAGTAATACTGAAAACTGCAAATAACACCAAAACAATGACTGGGGGAAAACTGTGACTTGGTGGAAATAAACACAAAAAACTTACAAGGTCTAAAACTGGGCATAGAAAGTCCTACGAAAATTTTTGAATAAAAATAAAATCACTATTAAAGTCTAGGCATGGCCAGACACAGTGGCTCACACCTGTAATCCCACTACTCTGAGAGGCCAAGGCAGGTGGATCACCTGAGGTGAGGAGTTCTGGACCAACACGGTGAAACCCCATCTCTACTAAAAATATAAAAGCCAGATGTGATGGCGGGCACCTGTAATCCCACCTACTAGGGAGGCTGAGGCACGAGAATCGCTTGAACCCAGGAAGCGGAGGGTGCAGTGAGCCGAGATCATGCCACTGCATTCTAGCCTGGGCAACACAGCCAGACTCCATCTCAAAAAAAAAAAAAACAAAAACAAAAACAAAAAAAAACAAAAGCGCTGGGCATAGTGGCTCATGTCTATAATTCCAACACTTTAGGAAGCTGATGTGGGAGGATCATTCAAGCCCAGGAGTTCAAGACCAGCCTGGGCAACGTGGTGAGACCCTGTGTCTACAAAAAAGTGTAAAAATTAGCTGACTGTGGTGGTACATGCCTGTGGTCCCTGCTACTTGGGAGGCTGTGGTGGGAGATCACTGGAGCCGAAGAGTTCAAGGCTGCAGTAAGCTGTGATCGCACCGCTGCACTCCAGCCTGGGTGCCAGAGCAAAACCCTATCTTAAACAAAAAAAGAGTTGATATTTAAGAAAATAAGGGAGAACATTAGGAAATGGCTTCACTGCTCTGTATAGAATACGTGTGTGTGCGTGCGTGTGTGTGTGTGTGTGTGCGTGTGTGTGTGTGTGTGTGTGGGGGGGGTGTGTTGTTTGTTTTTATTTTTATTGCTAGGCAGAGACGCGCCCGCCCACCCACACCCACGCCGCCCCCC